>CM026274.1:5479883-5539625 GCA_014851415.1 Cnaphalocrocis medinalis
AAAAAAAAATGGTTGCTTTTTTACATACAAGAAATATTATTTTGTTATATTTTTATGAATCTGATCTGATGGTAAGCGATTGCCGCCGCCCATAGACACCTGCAACACCAGAAGAGTCACAAGTGCGCTGTCAACCGTTAACCTCTTTGGGCCTCTAGTACCCTAACTCACTCGGCGAAACACAGCGCAGGCGTTGCTTCACGCTGGTGTTCTGTCGAGTCGACCCATTCATGTCGAAGTTTTAAGTTAAACTACCTCTAAAGGTTATTTATCTCAGTCGAATATTAATATTTTCGGTGAATTTCGGAGATATTTCGTTCAATATTTAACTTATGAATTATAAGCTAGACTGGAGTTTGAAAACCTAATTGTATTGGCAAGATCTGTACCTGAATGACTTTGACAGTGGTACGTTGAACTACGTTTATATGCCGGCCAGATAAGTTGGCGGGGTACGGGAGACGCGAAAGGGGGGGAAAAATTCGTACTAGACTCGCTAAAAAATAAGATCGTGATCTATTTTATGCTTGCGCCTGGTGTTGAAGATTAATTCCTCAATACATTATACTAGGCTGTAACTGTGGGAGAGCCACGCTTCGGCATGAATGGGCCGGCTCGACCGGAGTGATACCACTGCCTCACAGAAAACCGGCGCGAAGCAGCCCCTGTGCTGTGTTTCGCCGAGTGAGTGAGGGTACCGGAGGCCCACCCGGGGGAGAAGGGGATAAAAGGTTGGCAGCGTACTTGTAACTCTACTGGTGTTGCAAGTGTCCATGGGCTTTGACTTGCTTACCATCAGGTGATCCGCCTGCTCGCCTGCTACCTATCACATAAAAAAAAAAGGCGTCCCACCGGCCGACGACCAGTAGGTTGCTCAAGATATGCCTTCGCGCCCCAATCTGATGCCGTTTTTTCTACGTGGCCGAGTCATGCATTCTAAGACCTATTCGTTTGCGAAGCTTGGACTTTAACACTATATGAAGAACATAAACTTAACGGAAAATTCTAGGGAAAATATTCGGTCCTAATCGAGAAGCAGGCAGTTGGAGGATTCAAAATGCCGAAATTGAAGAGCTGATGGCGGACTGTCCAGCGTTCAACCATTGTAACTGCAACGTAGGCTCTTCTTGTGCTTACCATCAAATCTAATTCTTCTGCTTAAATCAGCGCCGCAGCGGCCTCTAGCTGCTGTAGCAAATGCTGAGGCTGTGCCTTGTTGGCCGCAAAATATCATCATTTGATTGTAATACCGTACTACTATTGACGATACTTATACACTGTAATTATTTTATTTTGTTATGTAATTCGCTTTTGTGGCCAATAAATGTTATCTCTATCTATCTATCTATACCATCAGACTGAGGTGAACCAATAAAATAAACCCTTAAGAGAGACGTATTTCCCAAAAACGTAGGTAGGTCGCCTGCAATACGCCGTCGCTCTATAGACGCATAGATAGATAGTGTAGGGTCTTGCTAACATAATGGATTGACATCATTTAGATGCTTGGCAATCTTCAACTGTGCGTTTCTTAAGAAACTTTCTGCCTCGAACTGTAAAACTATGGAATGAACTGTCACCAGCGGTATTTCCGAACCGATACGATCTACAAACCTTCAAAAAGCGAGCGTATTCCTTCTTAAAAGGTCGGCAGCGCATTTGCGACTCCTCTGGTGTTGGCGTCAATGGGCGGCGGTAATCGCTTACCATCAGTTGATCCGTCTGTTTGGCTGCCCCCTATCTCATAAAAAAAAGGGAGAGACGGAAGCCTGAAAAAGTTGATTGCAAAAATAAAACAAGTTGGAATGTCCCAACAAAGGCAGACAAAGTGCATAGTATTGCATGTTGCTATATTGAATGCAGGATTAAAAAGGATGTTTGTAACTGCAACGGCGGAGTTATAAAGTTAGACCTAGTTTGTTAGTGGCAAGCGGCCGTGCTGGCGAGTTTTATGTTTAACTAGCGGCCGCCCGCGACTTCGTCCGCGTGGAAAAGTAACTTTTTACCCCCCTTTTAACCCCTTACAACCCCCTTTTCGCAACAAAAAGTAGCCTATGTTCTTTCTCAGGGTCTAGATCATCTGTATACCAAATTTCATTTAAATCCGTTCAGTAGTTTTGGCGTGAAAGAGTAACAGACAGACAGACAGACAGACAGACAGACAGACAGACAGACAGACAGAGTTACTTTCGCATTTATAATATTAGTATGGATTAGTAGCGACATCTACTCTAAAAGGCCGTCAAGTACCAACACCGTCGGTAATGCAGCACTACCATCCATTACAGACTGCGATATGACTCACTAGAACAGAACTAAAAGTATGCCTCTTTTTCGTCCACATTGATCAAGGATTCGCTGGTACATTGACATGAACGTCGCTGTGAACGCGAGTAGACTCGGGTTCGAATCTCACGAGGAACGACATATTGATTATAATTTTATGATTCTGGGTTTTAGATACCACTGTTTAAGTTATCAAATTGTTACCTTCATGAATCGATTAAATTAAAAATAAATTAGGAGATATACAAAGATACATAATATTATAATTTAACATGGAAGGAGAAAATATAACATTTCGCTTGCAAAGAGCTAGATCGTTGGATAATAATATTTCCAATTCCACAATCAATGAACAAGAGAGCTCACATCTCTTCGATGCAACTATGCAAAGTTTGCCTAACACATCATTGAATGAAAGCCACACAATCCTATCTGAAACCATAAAAAAACTACAATGCGAATTAGAGAGTGCCCACAAAGAAATTGAGAATTTAAACATCGAAAATATACGACTTAAAACAGACCTAGGTGAAAGTTATAGAGTTATTGAACTTTATAAGAAGGTACAATTATTTGACAAAAAGACACCAACTAAAAGCCCAAAATCCCAACGGAAAAAGAAAGGAGCTACAAACAAATCTTCTCCTAGCGTGCCCTGTTTGTCGAATTTTATAGATATCGCTGTGAAGTCACCAAAAATATCATCCGAAACAGATAGTTCCAACCTGATAAAATCAACTGATACAAACCTACTACTATCTCCAATCACAAAAGAATGCTCCCAGAACAATAATGAAAAGGATCCCGAAGAAATGAATGAAGTCGCACCACAATCCCAAGACACAGTGAAAGTAACAAGTTATATTGAAGAACCCCTAAATTCACCGATTCTTAACGAACCACTATTTGAAAGAAAAAGAAGAGTTTTAATTCTAGCGGATGATCAAGGTTATAAAATGCAAAGAACACTTCAAAAGTTGATTGGTGAAGACTACGACGTATTCTGTTATTGGAAATCCGGCGCACGATTGCATGATGTGTTATCCTCATCAATAACGGAAGTAAATCAATTGGACGCAAATGATTTTCTGATAATTCTCGGTGGCATCCATGATAATAGCCCAGATGAACTATTGTTTACATTAAGGCAATTTTTTAAAAATAAAATTAATACTAATGTCTTAGTTTCTGAAGTTCCTTATAACAGATATCTTAACGAACGGAAGTTGAATTATGAACTAAAATTTGTATGTTCTAAAGTAAATGTAGATTTTATTGACATGAACTACAGTGCATTCTTGCCCCGGCGTAATTCTTTTGCTCTCTTTAGGTGCCAAATGTTACTCAAAGAAATTCTTCGCATTGATTACATGATGAAATATAAAGCTTATTGTAAAGTAAATCACGACGAACCAGAACATTACATACCTATTTTAGCTGACAAAAGTACACAAACTGATAGTAGCATCAATAATATGACAACCTCGGAAAACCGTGAGGATTTTTTTCGTGTATGACAGAATTGGTATTCTCCATCAGAACATCAACGGACTGATTTCAAAATCAGATTTACTTGCTTTGTCTTTGGACTTATTAGAAGAAAAAAATAAAGATATCGGTGTCATATGTGTAACCGAACATAATATGTTAAGTGATGATAAAAGTACATTAGTTGTCCCAAATTACATTCTCGGTTCATTTTTCTGTCGAAAAAATCGCCATGGTGGCTCCTGTATTTTGGTACACAAATCACTGAACTATAGTCCAATTACAGACATCAATAAATTTAGTCTAGAAAATATTATAGAATGTTCAGGTATAGAACTATTAGATCACAAAATTTATGTTATCTGCATATACAGACCGCCAAGATCAAGTGCGGACTGTCTTAATGAATTTTTCTCAAGATTGAACTCCTTGCTTCGCAAATTTTGTTACGGAAAAAAGAAACTCATACTTTGTGGTGATTTTAACATTAATCTTCTAAATAATGGTAAAGAGTGCAATGAATTCGTACAAATTTGAAGGGATATAACTTAAAAATAGGTATCAATGAACCGACTAGGCCGGCAAGTGGAACTTGTATAGATAATTTTTTATTTAATATAAAGGGTGTACGACGGATATACTTGAATTTGCATTATCGGATCATACTGCGCAACTTCTTGAATGCCCGGTTAAAACAATTACGGTATTAAATATTGGTATGTCGAAAAACGTGACTACAGTTCAGAAAATATAAAAAAAATTCAAAGTCTATATAGATTCCCTTAGCTTCAGTGATGTATTTGAAAGTGCAGATACAGACGTTGCTTTTAATCGATTTTACGAACTGTTCTGCTTGATTTATTATTTATGTTTTCCGTTAACACTGAAAAAAATATATGTTAAAGTTCGACCAAAATGGATAACTAAGGCATCCGAAAATGTTGTAAACGCAAACGTCAACTACTATGGCAATACAGGAAAAATCGTACGGACCAGAACAAAAACAAGTTCTTGATATTATCATCACGGTTAAAACGAATAATTAAATTAACACAGAAGTCTCAGAACGATCATTATATATCCACGGCTTCAAATAAGTGCAAAGCTACCTGGAATGTAATAAAAACTAACAAATTGAACACCCCAAAAGGGCAGATACATAAAATTAAAATTAATGGCAATTACATAAGTGACCCTAATGAAATAGCGCATCACTTTAATGATTTCTTCATTGATCAAATAACTAAACTAGACTCTAACTACAGACATAAAAATCATTCTAATACGTCTACATCAATGTTTATGAATCCAACTATTCCTGATGACATAAATAAAATTATCCTTAACCTTAAATCAACAAACAGCACAGGCTATGATGATGTGTCCACAAAAATCTTGAAACATGTATCATTTAAAGTTTCTCATGTTTTGAGTCATGTTATCAATTTGAGTATCACTCAGGGTATTTTTCCAGAAAAATTAAAATATACAATAATCAAACCTCTATACAAGAAGAACGATAAAAATGATATGAGCAATTATAGGCCAATAGCACTTATCCCAGTTATATCCAAAGTTTTTGAAAAGGTTATCTATAACTCTATAAACAATTACTTTGAATCAAATAATTGTTTTCATCGGAACAAGTTGGTTTTAGGAAAAATAAATCCATCAACATGGCAGTGTACACATTTTTAGATACAGTAATGCATAATATGGATAAAAAAAACCTTGCTTGTGCTTTGTACATGGACTTAAGTAAAGCATTTGACTATGTGGATCACAACACATTGCTTGACAAGTTATTTGGATATGGTATCAGAGGCAATGTACTAAAACTTGTAAAATCTTATCTTAGCGACAGAAAACAATTGACTCAAATCTCAAGGATATGCACAAGCAGCAAGAAATGTATTAACTATTCATCAGAATACAGAGATGTTACTTTTGGAGTACCACAAGGTAGTGTATTAGGCCCGCTGTTGTTCATTATTTACATTAATGATCTTCCAAAAGTAACACAACACAAAACCATTCTCTTTGCTGACGATAGCACAGTAGTTTTTACAGGTAATGACAAATCACAAATGGAATATGACATAAACAACACCCTATCTGACATTGTAACATGGCTGACATCAAACAATCTGAAAATTAACCTTGACAAAACAAATATAATGACATTTAAAAATAGAATTGACAGTTTAAACAACATTGACATTAATTATTCAAATTATAAAATTAAACAAGTAAGCATGACTAGGTTCTTAGGGTTAAATATAGATAGTAACTTATGCTGGAAGCCACATATCGATACGTTGTGTTCCAAAGTAAACCAATACTCGTACGCACTATATATGTTGTCAAACAAAGCCAATTCCGCGACTGTTTTGACAGCATATCACGGATACGTCGCACCCCTCTTAAAGTATGGTATAATGTTCTGGGGTAACTCAACAAATAAAGAATATGCATTTAGAGCGCAAAAGAAGTGCATACGGTCCATATGTAAATTAGACCAAACTGATAGCTGTAGACCCTTCTTCATTCAGTTAAAGATATTAACCGTTCCCTGTACGTATATATTTGAAACTGCAATATTTGTAAAGCGTAACTTAGATCAGTTTATACCGCTAAATAGTAGAAGACACAATTTAAAAGTCCGTATGCCACCCAATAAAACATCACTCTTAAATAAAAGCATTTTATGTATGGCACCACGGATATATAATCATCTGCCGGATGCAATACTCAGAACATCAGAAATTCATTTATTTAAATACCAAGTTAAAACTCTATTGACAAGTAAGGGGTACTACTCTATTACAGAATATTTATGTGACAAATTGTAATGTTCCGTTTATTTTATTTTATTTCTCAACATTATTTAATTTCAATATAATGCAATGTATTCATAAAATCTTAGTTAATATAATTTCAATGCAATTTATGTAATTCTTAAAATCTTGTAATCAATATTTTGCTTGCCGAAAGGTTAAATGTGGAGATTCTATCAATTTCAAAATACCAAAATGTAAAACCACCCATATTTGTGCAAATAAACTATTTGATTTGATTTGATTTGATTTAGTATGGATTAGTATGGAAGTATGGATTGAAAAATAGAGGATTCTGTGGAGAGTTCATACAGGGTGTATCTGTGAACATTTACATCCCTTTTCACTACGTATCCTACTTTTTTTTTTTATGTGATAGGTGGCAGACGAGCAGGCGGATCACCTGATGTTAAGCAATTGCCGCCGCCCATGAACACATGCAACACCAGTGGAGTCACAAGTGCGCTGCTAACCTTTTATCCCCTTCCCCCGATGGGCCTCCGGTACCCTCACTCACTCGGCGAAACACAGCACAGGAGCTGCTTCACGCCGGTTCTCTGTGAGGCAGTGGTATCACTCCGGTCGAGCCGGCCCATACATGCCGAAGCATGGCTCTCCCACAATTAAAATACTAATCTGGTCATTGATATTGTACACATTGTAATTTCACATAACGACATTTAATTTTCTAATTTTAATTATTATTATCGACAATTAATGATTGTTGACCCACCCATCCGTGGACACTCGTTTCGCTTGCCGCAAATACGGACGAAAAGAACAATCGCGAAATGGTCAGGAGACCTATTTTTGAATTTTCGCTTCGTCCAAACAAAACTACTCGTACTCGTCTTGCAAGTCACGTCGTCTCGTGAGTCGCATGATTCATAATTTTCCCTATTTTTGAAATCACTCGCTTAGTGTGTCGCCAATCTTGTCAAAGTATAGTGTTAACTCGTTAATATTTGACGTGTGATTTGACGTAAATGCGTCCACTCGCCTCACGGAAACGAGTGGTTTACACCACTCGTTGCAAATCGCTCGTTTTCGAATGATTAAAAAATGCGGATGTCAAAAATCATGCGAGTCACACATTTTTTAGTGAGACGACAATTCAAAAATAGGTCTCCTGAACAGCCACGAGCGAAGTTGTGGTTTCCCACCTTAAGGTGCTACTTAAATCATCTGTTAAGATGCAGAGGCCTCTTTTAAATAACTCGCCGTTCCGGTAAAAAACTGTCATTACACAAAAAATGGCAAATTCTGTTTTTTGCAGTTTCTTATGATTTTTTCTTGGCACTATCTACTGTAAAAACACCGTAAAGCTAGTTCCCAAATTTGCTGAATGGTGTCGCAAATGTCACTTTTCTCGGGAGCCGAATGAATCCCCCATCTTGTAAAAAAATGCGTCATCACATCTTGCCACGAGTGGACGAGTGCTCGTTTTCTAGAAAAGTATCATAAGCTGTATAATGACTGTATAGCAACTGAATCCTGGTAAGAATTTCATCGTATTGTTATAAATTATCAGGTGGAAAAGAGTCATAACATAGTTTGTGACACTTTTTTGGGGTGTAAGGGGTCCCGCCCAACTACTTGCGACACCAAATTCAATCGCACCTGCACGTGTTGCACCCTGCTCGACAACGGAAGAGGCTCTGGCGTTCCCCACCAACCAGCACTGGGCCAGCGTGATGGGTGTAGGTCCAAATCTCCCCATATAAGTAGTGGAACAAACACAAAACCCCAAGTGCCCGGTACAGGAGAGGGAGCCGGCAATGACGAAAGCGGGCGAGGCACCGAGACCAGGGGTGCTAAGAATCCTCGGGTGGCGAACACTAACCCTCAAACAGCCAGGACCAAAGCAACCTGCACAACACACGCACACTGCGGACTGAGAAGAAGCTGCTGGAACTTGAAGAAGTATTAAGCAGGAATCGCTGGAATATCGTGGGTTTATCCGAAGTCCGACGATAGGACGAAGACACGGTGATCCTTAGATCCGGGAACCTGCTTTATTTCTGGCGAAGATCTGTCCTAACGTGTGGTTGGGTTTATTGTCCACAAGTCTTTCGTGAATAACATTGTACAAATCGGAAGTGTGTCGAATAGGGTGGCGTACCTTATTCTCAGAATTACCAAACGTTATTCGCTGAAGGTAATACAGGTTTACGCCCCGATCTCGACGCATCCCAACGAGGAAGTGGTAGTCATGTATGAGGATATCTCTTAGGTAATACATACTTCCAAGACTCACTTTCACTGTCGTCATGGGAGATTTTAATGCAAACCTAGGCAAAAAGGGCGATGAGGAGTCGAAAGTGGGGCAATTGGGATTTCTTTCTTCAGGAAACGGGTATCGTAAATGAAATAACGACAAAGCACCGGGTGATGACGGAGTCACAGCGGAGCAAAGCAAGTGTACGAACGGTCCTGAAAGCCCTTCAGAAGCTTTTTAACTTTGTCATTAGTGCAAGTGAACCATCGGTACAACTAGAATTTGTAGTTTTCAAAGTGTTCTAGAAGTAGAAACTGTATGGTAGATTGAAGTTAATATTTTGAACCATTTACAAAGTTAGTGTAAATTACTTGGATCAGAAGTTGTTAATTTTTTAACTGTTTTCGAAGTTATTGTTAGCAATTGATTTTGTAAAGCTGATTATGCTCATAAAGTAGATAGTTATTATCTACCTATGCTTAAAAGATTTAACGATTTAAAAGTTATTAAGAGTTGAAATTACGTAAAGTTGATAAAAAGTGGGAAAAATATAATAAATTATGGCAAAAAGCATTGTATTTTTTCCGATTTGGGAAAATTTTTTTTCAGTAAAACAGTCATAACATAGGACTTTATTCATTTATTTAATATTTCTACCAAAAAAACAAAAATAAATAAAATAATTGTTAGCACCGATGAAAGGTAATTAAATAAAGAATGAAATGGTATCTTTAGTTTCTCACTACCATCAATAATATGACTGCAAAATACAATCACATTTCTACAAAAACTTTAAAGTCAAATTACTCAAAACACGATTTTTAGCCTTGTGACAGTTTTTTACCGGAACAGCGAACTGATGATTGACTAATCTTATAAGCGTTTTGGATGATGACATCTGTTAGTTTGTAAGAAAATTTGTACTAAACAAATAAATAATCATTCTGAACGATATTTTTGGTTTATGACTTTTGGAAATTCGCATTAAAAACGTCAACTTTTCACAAAAACTCGGTCATGTGGCCGACTGACCGATTATCTTCGAAAAAAATTGTGTTACATATTTTATAGTATTTTGATGACCAACTAACGCACAGCACTGCATTTTGAATGCATTATCTCCGCCGGTATGCAGGGCTGCTGCACTCATTAGCGATTCTAGACCGCGCCCGGGGCTGCTCCGGCCCAAACACGAGCTGCCCGCCACGTAACTAACTAGGTTGACACAGCGACCCAAAGTGAACCTTGGCCTTTGGTAATAAGAGCCTCGATCTAGGTCGGTCCTGACTCCTGCGTCAGCTCCCGCTAGTCATCAGCTAGGGAGCTCACGCAGATCCTTCTCAACTTTATCCCTCCAGCGGTATCTTGGACGGCCAAATGCTCAAAGACTAGTTGGGCTCCATGCTCTTTTTGCCTCACGATCTTCTCCCATTCTCTCAAGGTGGCCGAGCCAGCGAAGTCGATTCGCTTTAGTTTCGTCGATGATTTTAAGCTCGCACGCCAGTCTCACACCAGGTGGACCGACGATCTGGTCAAGGTCGCGGGAGTCCCTTGAATGCGGGTGGCACAGGACCGATCTGTGTGGAGAACTTTGGGGGTCGACCTATGTCCAGCAGTGGATGTCTATTGGCTGAAATGATGATGATGATGATGATGACGCCAGTAGGCCTAACATGGGCTCCGCGACAAAATTTTGTCAACTCTCGTCCGCGAGAGCGCATCCTTCTATTCCGCTCATCAATCAGTCAGGTGAGCGAGACGTAACTTGCGCCGACAAAATACGAGTGTCGACAAATTATCTCGTAGCGCGCATGTTAGCCCGGCTGGTCTTCTAGCTCCCTTCGGAACAATTATTACTTCATAGTATTTAGATGACCGACTAACGCACAGCTCTGCATTTTGAATGCATTATCTCCGCCAGTATGCAGGGCTGCTGCACTCATTAGCGATTCTAGACCGCGCCCGGGGCTGCTCCGGCCCAAGCACGAGCTGCCCGCCACGTAACTAACTAGGTTGACACAGCGATCCAAAGTGAACCTTGGCCTTTGGTAATAAGAGCCTCTATCTAGGTCGGTCCTGACTCCTGCGTCAGCTCCCACTAGTCATCAGCTAGGGGGCTCACGCAGATCCTTCTCAACTCCATCCCTAAAGCGGTACCTTGGTCGAAAGCCAGTTGGGCTCCAGGTATGCTCTTTTTGCCTCACGATCTTCTCCCATTCTCTCAAGGTGGCTGAGCCAGCGAAGTCGATTTGCTTTAGTTTCGTCGATGATTTTAAGCTCGCACGCCAGTCTCCCACCAGGTGGATCGATGACCTGGTCAAAGTCGCGGGAGTCCCTTGCATGCTGGTGGCACAGGACCGATCTGTGCGGAGAACTTTGGGGGAGGCCTATGTCCAGCAGTGGATGTCTATTGGCTGAAATGATGATGATGATGACGCCAGTAGGCATAAAAAAATAAATTTTGTCGACTCTCGTTCGCGAGAGCGCATCCTTCTATTCCGCTCATCGCTCAGTCAGGTGAGCGAGACGTAACTTGCGCCGACAAATTATCTCGTGGCGCGCATGTTAGCCCGGCTGGTCTTCTAGCTCCCTTCGGAACATTATTACTTTATAGTATCTTGATGACCGAATAACGCACAGCTCTGCATTATAATGCATTATCTCCGCCAGTACGCAGGGCTGCTGCACTCATTAGCGATTCTAGACCACGCCCGGGGCTGCTCCGGCCCAAACACGAGCTTCCCGCCACGTAATTACTTCAATTTATTTATGACGTGTCTTTGTTTCGTTAAGTTATAAAGTAGAATGAAGGTAGCAGTAGCTTAAGTACAGTCAGCCACATATCCGGTTACCATTATACGATATAATCACGTGTATTTATTTTATCGGAAAATTGCACGGTATTGAACTAAAAAGCGGCGTTTCGTGAATTTATTTTTTCGTACGAGTACAAAGTCGAAAGCGTGTGACGTAGATTTACGGTTTATTTTCTATATTTACAATATAATATAATTTGATGATAGGTACATACTTGAACCTGTATTTTATCTATACATATAATAAAAATGTAAAAAAGCTGTGTCTGTACATTGAAGATATTTATCTCAAAATAACTTAGGACGACTAAAAAACAGTAACAGAACATGAATCAATGATTTTTAAAATTTTTGTCTGTCTGTTTGTCTGTTTGTCTGTTTATCTGTTTGTCTGTTTGTCTGTTTGTCTGTTTGTTCGCGCTAATCTCGGAAACTACTGAACCAATTCGAATGAAACTTTTTTTATTGTATAGCTATAATATCAGGGCAACTTATAGGATATATTACATTTTGAAGACCAGGCTCCTTGATGTAGAACCACAACAGCCCAGCTAAACTATAAGAGGTAGGTTAATGGCACCTTAACAAAAGTTGTTCAGATTGATGAGCAGTTTATGATGCCATGAAAAAAATCAAAGATCATGGAACATCTGGTTTGGACCTCTAAGAGCCCAGCTACACTATAACAAAATAATATGGAATGAAATGGAATGGAAAATTGTCAAATGTGATGAGCATTTTTGGATGAGATCCTATAAGGAAGGATATTCCGAACTATGGAGCGAAAAGGGGGTTCAAAGTTTGTTCATGGAACTACGTGATTCCTTGGCCGAATTTACTCCAACTTTTGCATACACATTCTTTGACAAAATTGATGGATAAAATATAAGATTCAAACTTTAATAAAATACTTACATCCCCTAATGGAATAAAAAATAATTTGGGGGTTACTTTCATTAGAAGTTGATATTTTAAATATTAAATGGGTTTGCACTTGACCTCATCTCACCTGATGGAGAGTGACAATGAGGTCTAAGATGTAGCGTGCTTTCCCAGAAGAAGCCTATTCACTCTCGACTTAAAGACACCCAAATTGTAGCTCTCTGGAAATACAAAAGCCGGCAAGTTGTTCCATTCCTTAGCATTTCGTATAAAATATTAATGAGCCGCCTTAAAAATCTATTCACCTACAAACGAACATTTATAATAAGTCATATTTTTGTTAAATTCTATTTAAATAATCATCTTTAAGTCAAGAGTCATAAAGTTCACGCAAACGAAGTTGCGGGCGGCCACTAGTAATGAATATTCTAAATAAAAAAGATTCTTGTTAAGACTAGTTTTAATTATTTTACTAAGAAATGTTAAGGTATTTTTGGAGTAAGTTATAATAAAACGGAAAAAGGAAGGAAAAATAAAAACCATATACATGTCAACCAGCTTAAATCAGAAGCTCTCGAAAAGCTGAACTTCTTCCCTTTGTCTCGTAACTCTTAAAATTAAATAAACTGTACCTACATACATTGTCAAGGCCCAAGACCTATATTGTTTTCCTTTTTACTCAGGTTGTACAACGTATGTTTTTAAGAGACAGTAGGTAAAAGATTTTTATTTATTTATGTAAAAATACTTCTCCCGCGAACCTCAGTCTTGGGGAATAGTTTAGCTGCGGCAGTATTTCCTGACGGCTATGACTTAGGGACCTTCAAGAAACGAGCGTACTCCTTCTTAAAAGGCCGGCAACGGATCAGCGACCTCTCTGATCTCGCAGATGTTCATGAGCGGCAATGCTTACTTACCAGCAGGTGACCCGCTTGCTCGTTTGCCCCCTCTAGTATATAAAAAAAATACTCATAATAAGAATTTTGTGTGCAGGTTAAAATTTCACACCGAGCTTCTGGCTACATTGACACTGTGGTTATAAGTTGCCATATTTAAAACACAATAAGCTAGGAAGACCGGCCGATTAGGAGCGATAGACTTCCGGGATATGTTTAGACTCAGCAGTTACATTTGCTTGCAAAAAAACGTATTAGTTACTATTATAATTTTTTTAGTAATATGATACTATGCTTCTCACACTGTACAGCTTTGGACACGAAAAGTTCCTATGACTGTGGACTCTTGGGACCCTTCAAGTATTAAGTACTTAAGTAAAACTTATTTTAACGTCGTAAGGCCCATAAGCCTTTTAAAAGGCATAAAACAATTGATTTTCCATTGTGTCTGCTGTCTGGGCGTTACGACGTTAAGGGCTTTTTAAAATATTTTTTGTTTTTTTTTATTTATGTGCATACATCTTTAATCTAAATTTATAACATCTACCTACATTACATAAAAATCTACATTTATAACACCCAGACACTGAACAAACACAAGTGTTCATCACACGAATGTTTTTCCAGAATTTGGAATGTTCGTCATATAAATACAATCTGTGCGCTCTTAACGTAATAGCGACCTTTTACAGGCAACCGTGGGGTAGAAGAATAAAACAGCGAATTAACAAGGAATTATTATTTATGTAAACAATCATAACTTAATATTTACAACAAAACGGATGAGTTTAAAGAGTATAAGGGTTCCGTTTGTTGCCATCTGGCTACGGAACACCAGAAAGGTCCCAATTCTCGCTTTCTGTAACTTCTTGTTGCCGATTGTGTTACGAGAAGCTAAACATCCGTCCCGGAGTCACGGAACCGTCTCATTAGAGCCGGGGGTACTAATGGAACTCGAAAGCAACTCGATGGAGTAAAGTATCAGCCTATATACTGTCCCACTGCAGGGCAAAGGCCTCCATCATAGAAATCAAGTTATCGCTACTATGATGGGATTAGGCTTAATCACCACGCTTGCCTAATGCGAATTGGTGATCACAAACCCGATCTATGTTCGAAAAATTCGAAGCATACTTTTGCTCGACCCGGGAATCGAACCCGGGACCCCGAGATCACGGCCCGGTACTTAAACCACTAGTCCAACAGGGCGTTACTTGATGGAGTGAAGTGCTGTATATAGGTAAATCCTTTCTGTTTTTTTATTTAGCCTATATTGTTCCACTGCTTGGCAAAGCTCTCCCCCAAATTCTTCCACCGCTCTCTAATTAATGCCCATTTGTGGCCAATCACGAGCAAAGCTATTGAGGTCATAGGCCCATCGTTGGGGTCTACCCCGCTGTCGGCGTCCAGCGGGTTGCCATTCGGTGGAAATGATCGTCCATCTTTCTGGGTCCATTCGGCAAACGTGACTCGCCAATTCCTACTTCAATTTGGCAGATTTGCTTCCAAAATCAGCTACTCCGGGGATTTAAAGGTTTAAAAACCAGGGGATTCAAAAGTTGGCAGCGCACTTGTGACTCCACTGGTTTTGCAGGTGTTCATGGGCGGCGGCAATTGCTTATCATCAGTTGATTCGCCTGCTCGTCTGCTACCTATGACAAAACAAAGAAATTATAAAACTTGACATTGGCAAAGTTATCCTCATAGGTGCTAACCTTCTATGTAGATAATTTATAGTAAAGGGCCTTGACAGACAGACAGACAGACGGACAACAAAGTAATCCTATACGGGTTCCGTTTTTTCCTTTCGAGGTACGGAACCCTAAAGATTATAATAGAGATTAAGCTTATTAATGAAGATGATTAAGCCTAATCCCATCATAGTAGCGATATGACTTGATTTCTATGTTGTCGGCCTTTGCCCTTCAGTGGGACAGTATATTGCCTACTTTACTTTTCTTTATAATCGAGAACCGATCGTAAACCCAGCTATATCCTGAAGTCGTATCACGTAGGACGCCGAGGTACCCTCAGCTAAAACGAATTGGACTGATCTAAGAATAGACGTAAAGTTGTCTAGGGTTTTAGACCCAGTACTGGCAAGACTGGATGTCGCAGATTAAAACAAATAAAATAAATAGTTCTTGTGGAATAGTTCAGCTGCGGCAGTATTTCCTGACGGCTATGACTTAGGGACCTTCAAGAAACGAGCGTACTCCTTCTTAAAAGGCCGGCAACGCATCAGCGACCTCTCTAATCTGGCAGATGTTCATGGGCGGCGGTGATTACTTGCCAGCAGGCGACCCGCTTGCTCGTTTGCCGCCTCTAGTATAAAAAAAATTGAGAAAGAACAAGATAACAAAACAAATACAATAAATATATATATATTTTTATAATGAGGTAAATCAAGATGACCTCACTCCGCCTGATGGTAAGCGGCCGTGAGATCCAAATATGAGGTTGACAGGCACAAAATATCAAACGAATTACCCATTACGAGATGCCGTTTCAAACCCTGCCTAAAAACCCAGGATTGTAAGAAGGAGAAAACACATGAACTGGAAGGGCATTCCATGACTTGATGGCTCAAATCTCTTGGTGCGCGCCGGCATTGTCTGAAATAATTGAGGAAAATACGTGACATACAGAAAACCAAATGCAAACCGCATTTTTAGGGTTCCGTAGTCTACTAGGAACCCTTATAGTTTCGTTATAGCTTTTTTAATACAACGCGACCAACTTATGACGTGCAGTTGCCCTAACTAAATGGTAATGTATTGAAATAACTACCTACAAACTATGAAAATAAGGTCTTCTGGCTACGGAACCCTTTCGTGTGCGTGTCCGACACGCTCTTGGCCGGTTTTTTCCCGTTAGTTATATTTGTGATAAAAATATTTTTTCGAACATAGCTCAGGTTTTTGATCACCGCACCGCATTAGGCAAGCGTGGTGATTAACTCTAATCCCATCATAGTAGCGATGACTTGATTACTATGATGGAGGCCTTTGCCATGCATTGGGACAGTATATAGGCTGATACTTTACTTTTTACTTTGAATACGGATACGTCACTTCTCCAGATAGCTTTCAACAAAAGCCTTTTCCTCATAAAAACAAAAAGTAAACCACAAAACACTAGGAGCGACTAGTGACACACAATGGATGCTCGAGTTCCGTATCCGGGTAAAAATAGTGTATCGGCCTAGATATTGATCCCAGAACACGCTCTTCCCTCGGGTTTTAGTTAGGGTTGCCACGTCCCGAAAGATAAAATATTTGTACTATACTCTTTTTTTTTTATTATATGGCCTGTATTGTGTTCACGACACATTTCATTTTGCCAATGTCAAGTGTAGTTTGATAAAGTGTAGTCACCAGTCGAAGTCAGTCGAAGTCACAGTCACTCAATAAAACGCCGGTGTTTAGCGTTTTAATGTCCTAAGGATTCTGTGGAGACTATTTTTAACAAAGCCGTAGGTTTTAAGACTCTATTAGGTCAAAGCAAGTTGTTCACGTGACAACTCACTCGACACACAATAGCAGTGTTAAAAACGACACAATTCAATGATTCTTATATTAATATCACCCTGCGGCACTTCACTGCACAAAGTAACACCAAATTTGTACACTAAAAACCACTAGATACTAATTAAAATGTTTGGATTGCATCAGCCGATGCGGCTTGTTTCACAGTTACCCACAGAATCGTACTATACTCTGATTCATAATCATGTAAACAAACAAAATGACAAGTTTCTATGCATTTTGACATTTTGCATGTGTCAAATTGAGTGATAATGTATGGGGATGACACATTGACATAGCTGTCAATTTACTTTACATGATTATGAATCAGAGTATAAATGCAAATGTAAATTTGTACTACTCGTAAAACAATTTTGATTGTTGATTCAAATTCAAAAATGTTGATTTAAATTTTAAATTTAGATACTCACCTAATATAATAATGTGTTAACAATGGTAGGACAGCAATCTAGCTCTAGACACAACTGATTATGTGTATCAATAATAAGTTACTGATTGTTATCTGTTTTGTTTCCCAAATAAATAAATAAAATTTTATACTCTGGTTTTAATCATGTGGAGTAAAGTGACAGATGCAATTGTCAAGTTTCTATACATTTTGACATTTTGCATCTGTCAAATTGAGTGATAATGTATGGGGATGATACATGGACATATTGTGTCAGTTTAATCCACATGATAATGAATCAGAGTATAGTTTCCACCGAGTATGTTATCGTCGTAAGGGAAAGACAGCAGACACAAAAGAAAATCTATTGTTTTATGCCTTTTAAAAGGCTTATGGGTCTTACGACGTAAAGGCAAGAGCCTTGATAAGCTGATCGTTGTTGGGAACACGGAGGGTAATTTTTCTTTTTAACCGACTTCAAAAACGAGGAAGATTCTCAATTCGACCCGTATGTTTTTTTTTGTATGTATGTTACTCGATTTCTCCGCCAATTTTTTGAATGGATTTTATAATTATTTTTTTTGTTTAGTAGGTAATCATAATGGAGCGATTCTTTGCAATTTATTGTTATTCGTACCCTGTGGTAAAACGTAGGTAATTGTTTTCGGTTTTAATGCGTGGCAACCCTAAAGTTTAGCTGCACTTATGTAACGACGTACAGGTCTATTTAGTTGTGAAGGAAGGAATGACCCAGATCATCGTTTTGTATCTGACGACGTCGATGGCGCAGTGGCTAAGGTCCCGGGTTCGATTCCCGGTCAAGTTGATTTAGGAAACTACATTTTCTAAGTTGTCTTAGATCTGAGTGTTCTGAGTTGACGCCCCCAGTTAATTTATCGTCACCTGGTACTCATAGTACAGGGGTTGACTTAGTTTGAGACCAGGTTGATTGGTGTAATTGTCTGGCGCATTTGAACGGTATTGATTGACAGAAAAACAGTCGGTGACTATAGATTTTTTTTATACAAAGTCGGTCACGTGACTTGATTATTTTATTTGAGCGTCGAAAAATTTTTGGGACGTGAAACGGCATCTCAGCAGGCCTTCAGGGTGAGGATGACAGACTCAATAGGTACTTTGTTTGTTCTTTTGTGCCTGTCAACCTCATATTTGGATCTCATGGCTGCTTACCATAAGCGGAGTGAGGTCATCTTGATTGTCTTCAATATAAAAAAAACCTTATAGTACGACTATAGTATAGAGTTAGACCTTTTTTTTTATATTAGATGGGTTTGCACTTGACCTCATCTCACCTGATGGAGAGTGACAATGAGGTCTAAGATGTAGCGTGCTTTCCCACAAGAAGCCTATTCACTCTCGACTTAAAGACACCCAAATTGTAACTCTCTGGAAATACAGAAGCCGGCAAGTTGTTCCATTCCTTAGCAGTTCGTACCAAGAAAGAAGAACCTACCTATACCTACAAGAAAGACCTAGTTATTTGCCAAAGATGCCATCTGTTATCAATTCTCTTGAACTATAAACCAAGCTTACGCATCAACAAACTGTCAATGCATTCTCAACTTTGACTCCTCGCGACAAGACACAATATCGAGTAGAATACATGTTGTTTGTTATATTTATGGGAATGAATAATGTTATACGGAGTGCGGAAATCATAACAGAATAACAGAGTCTTCCTGGATACAGATTTACTGCTCGGCTCTGAGGTGGCTTTATCATGATTTGTCTTAATAATTCGATGCACAGCGACAGATCTGTTGTGCATATAGATGTCGCAGATCGTATAATCCGCCTTATTACATTACGGCTAGCTCTTATCAAAAATAGGGCCGGATTGAAATGTGGCGGTTATTTGTATATGTTTAAATAAATAAAAACCCAACTACGACAAAAAACGACGCTGAAAAAGTATAAAAGAAGCCTTCGTTGTCAATTTACAATAATGTCATGCAATACTATTTTGAAGTATGCATTCACTATGTAGAGATAAATTTTCATGTTTGAAAATCCGCAGTCACACGTTGTCAAAGTGCTACGGTAGGTAGGTAGGTATATGAACGTGTGACTATGCCTTTCCAAACGCTTTCAAATGATGCCAAACACGGCATATTTATCAAACCCTTATTTTTTTACTCTGTATGTTTTGTCCGCTAGAGGAATGTGGCGCACATTAAATTTTGTGAAACCTCATATAGCATATAACCAGCGGACAATTAAGACGCTTATAATGATGTGTCATTTGTCGAATCCTGATAAGTAGTTTAGAAGTTACGTGGAAACAGATGAACATACATACATACATCCATAGCCTGTCAAAATCATAACCCTCTTTTTGCTTTGCCGTAGTCGGGAAAAAAAAGAACTGTTTTGTTTATGTAAACCTAATCATTTAGTTTTAACAAGTCTAACAAGCAGGCTCGTCGTGAGTTGCGTAGGAGTCGATCATGTGTGGTCCCGTTGACATTATACTTGCAGCCTTGCACTTTCTACCGTGGGAGGGCGTGGGTGCCGCAGATCTGATAAAAATATCGCAAGTTATCTGTGCATTCAAGGCAATTTCTAATGGGGGCTATCGCGTTTAAAAATCCGCTAGATGGCGTATTAGAACTGAGGCACAAAATACATATTGACACAGAAGGCTGACTGCCCACTAAGTGCTAAAAATATGTCATGTACTCACGCATACGCACTAACGGGGAAATACGCCTTTTCGACCACATTAATCTTAGCCTATGACATAAGATTGTCAAACTGTCGAGGTCTGTGGTAGAGGCCGCGCGCTTATGTACTCATGCCGGGCAACAACCCTATCATATGTCAACGAACTCTTCTAAATTCAAAATCAGGTCAAAGTCTAACTTCTGTGTGTAATTATTTTGTGACTGAGGCCCATCTACGCGGTGATTGGTTATTTTTGGTGACCGGATGGTGTATTTGGTAGTGACCCTGCTTCATACGTTAAAGATCGTGGGTTCGATCCCCACACTGCACAAACATTCGTGTGATGAACACTTGTGTTTGTTCAGTGTCTGGGTGTAATATATTATTATGTATTTATGTATGAAACGGAATGTAAGACGAGTCGAATGGAACGGAGAATGAATGACCGGAGAGAACGAGGGTGTTATCTGTGGGTGTAAGACGAGAAAAGACGGGTGAATTTGCGAGCTGAGGATTTTAAATAAAAATAAAGAAGATACCCTGGAATCCTGTTTTCTTTGGTCGAGTCCCACAAGTATTTGTGTTTCCTCTGTTGTCTGAAAACTGTAACACAAGTGTTACCACAACTTGTCAAATTTCCTCAAATGATATTCAACCTAATGTGTATGAAATTGAGATGCAAGTGCTTAAGCTACTTAGTACGGAGTACCAACAGCCGATGTCCTACCTGACATATTGTATGTAAAGTCCAAAGACTAAAGTGTATCGCTTTGATGGCGTCCACGTATTCAGCCCTCTGCTTTAAGCCCTCTTCTGAATATTTGATGTGTGGCAGGTGGCGAGCGATGCGTCAGTATAGGGGTGGCTTGTTTAATGATATAGGTGGCAGACGAGCTGACGGATCACCTGAAGGTAAACGATTACCGCCGCCAATGGACACCTGCAACACCAGTTCTGTCACCCCCCTTCCCCTGGATTGGGCCTCCGTACCCTCACTCACGCAGCGAAACACAGCGCATGCTACACGCCGGTTTTCTCTGACGGACGTATTACTCCGGTCGAGCCGGCCTATTCATGCCGAAGCGTGGCTCTCCCACTGTTACAGCTTGTGAAGCAACAAGGATCTTTTGGCATGTGGATGACGGGGAGTGATTATTCAAGCTAACAGGATACTTACTCCTTTGTGTGATGAACACTTGTGGTTGTTCAGTGTCTGGGTGCTATATATGTCATCATCATCATCATCAGCCTGTTGCAGTCCACTGCTGGACGTAGTATGAGACGTAGGACGTAGGCCTCTCCAAATGCTCGCCACTTTGATCGATCTTCGGCTACTCGCATCCAGCTCCAGCCAGCCCTCTTGCGCAGATCGTCACTCCATCTAGCCTGAGGCCGTCCAACACAACGCTTACCGAGTCGCGATCTCCACTCAAGTCACGATTTGCCCCTGTGCTGTGTTTCGCCGAGTGAGTGAGGGTACCGGAGGACCACTCGGGGGGGAAGGGGATAAAAGGTTGGCAGCGCACTTGTAACTCCACTGGTGTTGCAAGTGTCCATGGGCGGCGGCAATTGCTTACCATCAGGTGATCCACCTGCTCGCCTGCTACCTATCACATAAAAAAAAACAAAAGTCACGATTACTCGTTCAGAATTATTATCTCGACCAATTTTGGGGAACTATCAGAGACATTCAGTCTCATCTATCCGTTATTAATCATCATTCAGTTTAATTGTCGTCCGAGGTATTCATCAACTCCAATAGACAGCCCTACTTTATTAAAAGCTTTTGAACCTCTCTGAAAAGGTCACTGAATATCGCATCGTCCAAGTACACAAAAGATGTAACTAATAAATGAGAATCTGCGGATGTTTGGCATTGAATTAATGAACAGGCATGCCGCGTAACTGTGTTGCCATGTTGAATATCTTGTAAGTGAATCTATTTGTTTGATGCCGTAAAGCTTCGAAATAGGACTTATGACAGGAGCCATTGAAATTTGGTTATAATCATGTTTTAATTTAAGTAAAGTATAAAACTATAGTCCGAAGCAAGAAAGTGTAGTTATGACCTTGAGTGCGCAGAAACCAATTTTGATAGAAAGTCTTCTTTTTTACAAGTGCGCAAAATAACGGTCATCGCTATACTTTCGTGCCTCCAGCTATAACTTGGCGTATGAGGTCACTAGTAAATGCTGAATTTTCCAATTCTATGTGCATATTTCTACCATTAGCTTGGTGGTGAAGGAAAACATTGTAAGCAAACTTGGACGATTCGGATAGTTTTTGAAACGTGTAACCATGATTCAGTTGGTATGGTTCCCTTGTTAAAGGGTTGCGATGCCAGACTTCTGTCGCTTCATTTTAATTACCAACCACTCCTCCCCAAATGCTGAATCATGGTCTAAGGGCCTACATTATTCAATACAAAGACCAGTAGCCAATTTTCTCCGAACCCACTTTAATTGAAGAGTAAATTACTTGACACTTTACTCAGAGGTGGTGAAGGAGGCCCTAAGCGTACCAATTTCGGGGTCTGATGAGACAGCTTTGAACGCTATTGGAAATAACACGCTAAGATGAAAAAAGATAGTATTAATGCAATAAGAGTCTTTAATTGTTAACGTAATAAGGTGTATTATGTTCACAACAATTATAACATTACGCATAAAACGATTACCCATTGTCTTACGAATGGTTCACTACTTAACAATAGCATTTCCTAAGGGCCACTTTACAAGAATCAAACATCATTTTCCGCCTTATGTCCCCAACAATAGAGTTCAAAATCCTCTGGTAACGAGGACATGTGGCAAAAGTGCTTCTTAAATACCTAATGACCGGAAGGCTATGTTGTATCAATTTTGTAAAATGAGTGTAAGGGGATCTCAGCCGTATTGTTCTGAGTTTAAAGTTCAATTTCAGTCGGTATCAGATGTGGTGGGTGAAATTTCATGACTGTATGAGGGTTTCGTGAGTTTACCTTTACGTACAGTGAGATTAATTACAGTGACATAATGTATCTTCTACCTTTATCGGAAATGTTGACTAATAAAAGAATGTGCGGAAATTTTTTCGTCTTTTTTTTTGAGGGACCGCGAAATATAGGCTTCTATTTATATGTATGCTTTGACTCATTCAATTTCTAAAATGTTAGTGGAATAAACGTTGTCACTCGGTAGTCATTCTAAGTATGGAGAGATTTTAAGCCTGTCTTTAGAATTTTAGATAATAGTACCATATCGGATTTTTCGAATTTTTCGAACATAGCTAAGGTTATGATCACCAATCCGCATGAGGCGAGCGTGGTGATTAAGCCTAATCCCATCATAGTAGCGATGACTTGATTTCTATGATGGAGGCCTTTGCCTTGGATTGGGACAGTATATAGGTTGATACTTTACTTTTTTACTTTTACCATAGACTAGTGGCCTGCCCGGATATTTCTAGACGGGTAATTCTAATTTGGCATCAATACAAATACCCTAGCTACAATGTGAATGTATTAAAAATGTCGTCGCCAATGAAGGCTCCATTTGCAAAAGAGCGCTACTTAGCATTTTCGGAATTTAAAACCAATAACTGTGAATCAGGAGGCCAATTGTCGGTTTTCGCCTTCTATGTCGAAAACCGAGAATTGGCCTCCAGGGTAGAAAATAAACTACGATTGGTTTTCGGCTTTGACGGCATAGTTATGTTCGAAATTCAAAATATCTACAGTTTTAAACTACCTACAGACACCGCTATTAGGATCAAGTTTTCAAACGCTGTCAGTATAGTGAGTATATCTAGCTAGAAATTTAATTTGGCCTTTTCGTCACTGACTTGTGTTTTGCTGTGTGTTTAGGCTGGGTTGAAGGTCGTTCTGCCCACGTAACGGGTCCTCTGGGTCTGATAAGTAAAGGGGATTAAATGGAATTAATGTCTATACCTCTCTGGATGACATAATTTCGTTATAATATTTTCCATTTGTTTCATATTTTTGGTATGTTTTAATATTGAATTAGCTTGTTGTTGTAAGGCTGGCTGGTGTGTTTGAGACCTTAGGTAGATAAGCGCCTGAATTTCTGATCACTAAATCACACTTGCAACATTTGTATTAATCATTTTTTCCATTGTTTCAGATAAATCCAAAATGGCGCCCACCATCATAGACAACATCAAACCCTAACCTCTACAATAGACAATAGGTCTCTAAAATGACCTGAATCTCATCAGAACCTCAACCATTTGTGATAAAATCTATTTTAATATAAACACGTTCCTGTAGAAATAGCGAGTCAATTAATTTAAAAAAAAACCAAAGTCTTGTACTCTATGGTTCTACCTCTAACGGTGGATATATTGCCAAAGTTAAGTTAAGATGTTAGGACTTCGAAATTTAAATTTAGAGTGAATAAGCTAGCTTGCTCCGTCGCTTCTTAACTGTCAGTTTGAAGTCAAGAGCAAGCTAATAAAAATCAAGATGGCGAATCAAATGCCTATATATAGCCAAGTGGTACCCAAGTCGCAATATAGGGGGAAGGCAGCTAAGACCGTGACGAGACAGCAAATCACAAGACCGGATTTTGACCCTTTGAACTTCAATAATGGGGGGAATTTTCTTAATGCCGCCCCTGAGAAGACGGAGAAGGTATGTGAGGTTTTGTTATTCTTTACTAATATTATAAATGCGAAAGTAAGGGTGCGTTTCCACATTGCATTGACCAATCACATTGCTCATCAAAGATGAGATGTGTTTTTTGGGTAATATGATTGGTAAATTTTTATTAGTCTTAAAACGCCCCTTACTCTGTCTGTCTGTCTGTTACTCTTTCAAGCTAAAACTACTGAACGGATTTGAATGAAATTTGGTATACAGATGGTCTAGGCCCTGAGAAAGGTCATAAGGCTACTTTTTATTGCGAAAAGGGGGTTGTAAGGGTGAGAATAACAAAATAAAAATGCTACCCAAAGATGCTTTTCCACGCAGATGAAGTCGCTGGTAACAGCTAGCTTATCATATAGGACAGACTAGTTCCATTTTTTACCAATAGATGGCGCTGTGTGTCGATTACATCGCGCTAGTATTTAGTTTCGTTTGCAGATCATTTATAAGCCTAGTTGTGTTCTGTAGAAAATATCTCGTATAGATTTCTTCGTTAAATTTCCTTTATTGTTTGTAGGAAAAGAAAGAGAGCCGACGAGAGGAAAGGCGATCTAGAGACGAGACGAGTCGGTCGCGACGCAACCAGACCAGGAACGAAGCGAGCGAGAGCAAGGTGGAGGCCTACCTCCGTCAAAACCAAGTCAGCATGAGACAACAGCACAGGCACTCCGCTGTGAGGCAGGCGGAGCATAGAGTCAACCTTAGGTGAGTGGCATAAAGTTCAGTTTTGATAGCAAGGCGCCAGAACTAAGTCAGCATGAGACAACAGCACAGGCACTCTGCTGTGAGGCAGGCGGAGCATAGAGTGAACCTTAGGTGAGTGGCATAAAGTTCATTTTTGATAGCAAGGCGCCAGAACTAAGTCAGCATGAGACAACAGCACAGGCACTCCGCTGTGAGGCAGGCGGAGCATAGAGTGAACCTTCGGTGAGTGGCATAAAGTTCAGTTTTGAGAGCAAGGTGTCAGCATGAGGCAGCAGGACAGGCGAAACAGGTGGAGCATAGTGTGAACCTTCGGTGAGTGGCATAAAGTTCATTTTTGAGAGCAAGGTGGAGGCCTACCTCCGCCAGAACCAAGTCAGCATGAGACAGCAGCATTGGCACTCCGCTGTCAGGCAGGTGGAGCATAGAGTCAACCTTAGGTCAGTGGCATAAAGTTCATTTTTAAAAGTAAGATGTAGACCGTTCATTTTTGAAAGCAAGATGGAACAACAGATAGTAACTTTAGGTGAGTTGCATAGAGTTCATTTCTGTTTGAAGAACATTTATGAACGTCAATATGTTAACCACTCGTTCGGTATGAGGTTTTCTGCCGAGAAGACACCGTAATGACCCCATTAAGGGGCTACACGAATGAAACTAGCGTCGCCAACCTATTTACGCTGATTGTGGCGAAAATACGATATTTTTTAAGAAAGCAAAACATTACAGACTTAGATAAAAGTAAATTGAATTTTTCAAGATTCGCCACAATCAGTGTAAATAGGTTGGCGGCGCTAGTTTCATTCGTATAGCCCCTTAAGAAGCGTAGCACAAAAAACACTCTTATTATCATTACACTAAAACAGAAAATGCCTTTCATATAGATCTCTCCCGCTCAACGACGTAGTGGCACCGCGAGGTCACGATCGCACCCCGACGGAGCGGCACCGAGGCTTCCCCGGAGAGAAGGACGGCGCGAGGGAGCACCGCCGCGAGAGGGAGCGGGACAGAGATAGGGATAGAGACAGGGAGAACTTTGAGTTTGATGGTGAGTGAAGTGTTGCCTTCCAAAGTACTTTTTAATTTGATTGTGATTCCCGGTTCCGTCCAACGAAAAAACCGTAGTCTGGGTACGTATCCCTCCTTCGTTTCGGGAAAGTTGAAAAAAATCCACTGTCCACCAATAGATGGCGCTGGGAGTCGATAACATCGCGCCAGTGTTTCGTGTTTTCGCTTTACCTATAAGCTCTGGCGTGGATTATCAGATTTACCTCTTTATAAATAGTATAGAAGATATAATATGTTTTGTGGTGTCCAGATTAATAGACGTGATGTTTAACTGTGGGAGAGCCACGCTTCGGCATGAATGGGCCGGCTCGACCGGAGTGATACCACTGCCTCACAGAAAACCGGCGTGAAGCAGCCCCTGTGCTGTGTTTCGCCGAGTGAGTGAGGGTACCGGAGGCCCACCCGGGGGGAAGGGGATAAAAGGTTGGCGGCGCACTTGTAACTCCACTGGTGTTGCAAGTGTCTATGAGCGGCGGCAATTGCTTACCATCAGGTGATCCGCCTGCTCGTGTGCTACCTATCACAAAAAAAAAAATATTTTCTTTTTTCTTTCTTTCTAGAAAGCTAATGTCGTGTTTTTTTCTTTCAGGCACCCCCCTAAGTCCACTAGCGCCACGGCACGAAAGCTCCCGACCGGTGCGCAAGTCGTCATCCGCCCACCGCGTCACCGAAAGCTCGATATCATTGGACAAGCGTCGTTTCTTCTGTCGAGAGTGGGCGTTCCAGAAGATTGCACATTGCTTGGAGCAGCGGCCGGCTAGTAAGACCTGTGGGGCGCTGATATTAGGTAAGTCAAACATCGTTGAAAGAATCACTTGGTTCTCATTTGAATTACCTGAGATATCACAACTTTAAGAGCACATATTTTGGGCAAGCCCAAAAACGCTCTATACAAATGGCTATTGAATTGTGACGTCACAACTCAAACTTTTGTGTGCGCGTCTAGTAAATTTTGTTTGGTAGCTATATCAAATGTTTCGTTTATGTAAATGGTTTTGTAATAAAAGTTGGTGGAAAATGTACAGGTAGTTCAATGATATAATATATTTTTTTAAATTTTATACTTTAAAAATGGACTTGCCTTGTCAAAATCAGCTATATTAGACGTTATATTTTTAACTGAAAATGTTGGCCATTGGTTCTTATTTACCAATATTTTGATACAATATTAATATTTTTTACTATATCGAGATTAGTCAAATACCCAATTATGAATGGATTTTTATGATTCTTTTTTTGTTTGGTAGGCCATCATTCAGCGGTGGTCCCATATAAATTTTATCAAAATTGACTCAGTGATTTTTTCAAAATACAACTAAAAATATATTGTGGTCTTGAAGTCGTTTTTTTTTTCAAAGATTAAATAAAATAAATAAATTAATTGAGACAACATCACATACATTGTCCTGGTCCCAAACTAAGGTTTTCCCTTGTACTATGGAAACCAGAAACAACGAAGGAACTACAAACACCCAGACCCAACACAAATATCTGTTTCATCAACAAACATTTGTGTTGGTGC
Source organism: Cnaphalocrocis medinalis (assembly GCA_014851415.1). NCBI lineage: Eukaryota > Metazoa > Arthropoda > Insecta > Lepidoptera > Crambidae > Cnaphalocrocis > Cnaphalocrocis medinalis. The sequence continues at coordinate 5,507,865 of CM026274.1, forward strand.
GGGAATCGAACCCCTTGCGTCTCAACCTCAAGATTATATTTTCAATTAAGTTTTATTTTATTTTTACCTATTTTTTGATTCATTATACATGTTGTATGCATTTCCCAGGAGATGCCGGCAGCGGGAAGACAGCCCTGTGTCAAGAGCTGAGCGAGCCAAGCCAAGGTCCTCAAGCCAGGCAACAGAGGGCGCTCAATAGGAGATTGCTTGCGAGACATCTTATACAGGTAAGTTATGGTTTTTGCCACGGACGTATATATAGCTTTGACAAGGAGGGGGGGTCCCCCTTGCGAAATTCTGGACATGTGCGAGTTGAACCCCCCCCCCCCCCCCCGTGACAGGCAAGTGCAAAATCGGGGTTAGTCTAAAAGTGGAATATAACCAAAAAAAAGTAAAACTATCAACAATTTGCTACCCCACCAACCTTGTCGACCCCGTAATTATGTCGCCCTGGGTTATAGCCGATGGAACCCTTATGTCAATCCAAACCTCAATGGGGGGGGGGGTCTGGACCCCCTAGACCCCCCCCCCCCCCTTATATACGTCCATGGTTTTTGCCCGACCATCTTTGATCATAGAGAAACTCTTTTTACGGAGATTTTACAGTTTATTTAACATGTTATATTTCGCGAACGCCCCGTTAGTCTAGTGGTTTAAGTACAGGGCCGTGATCTCGTGGTCCCGGGTTCGATTCCTAGGTCGAGCAAAAGTAAGTCTCGATTTTTTCGAACATAGCTCGGGTTTGTGATCACCGCACCGCATTAGACAAGCGTGGTGATTAAGCCTAACCCCATCATAGTAGCGATGACTTGATTTCTATGATGGAGGCCTTTGCCCTGCAGTGAGACAGTATACAGGGTGTATCTGTGAACATTTGGTCTATAACTTTTGGAAATTCGTATAAAAAAGTCAACTTTTCCTACAAAGTCGGTCACGTGACTTGGTCATTTATTAAGGGGAGTCGAGCAATTTTCGACGAATTTCGTAAAGTAGTAGAACAATTGTTGTTCAGAATGATCAGTAGAACATGTGGTTTAAGGGATGTAAATGTTCACAGATACATCCTGTATGTGTGTATGTATAATGTATATTTTATTAGTAATCAGAATAAAAATAAAATTGTAATGATCAAAATTTGAAAAGAGTTACTGAGTTTCTTGCTGGTTCTTCTCGGTAGAAGTCTATTTGCCGAACCAGTGGTAGCTTACATAATGTTTTACATTCATAAACGTTCTGCATGGACTTAAATTGAATAAAGAATATTTCATTTCATAGGCTACAGCTCATCATCATCATCATCATTTCAGCCAATAGACGTCCACTGCTGGACATAGGCCTCCCCCAAAGTTCTCCACACAGATCGGTCCTGTGCCACCCGCATCCAATGGACTCCCGCGACCTTTACCAGATCGTCGGTCCACCTGGTGGGAGGCCTGCCACGACTGCGGCCTCCTGCGCGTGGCCTCCACTCAAGGACCTTTCCACCCCAACGGCCGTCTGTTCTCCTCGCAATGTGCCCTGCCCATTGCCACTTCAGCCACGCAATTCTTTGGACTATGTCTGTGACCTTAGATCTCCTGCGGATCTCATCATTTCTGACACGATCACGCAACACACACGGCTACAGCTACTTATTATTTATTTCCAGGGCCACAACGACAACAGCGTCCGGCCCAGCGAGTTCATCCGCTCCCTGGCGATGCAGATCCTCAGCCACTCCTCGCGGAGGGCGCGCCACGACCTCTCGCCTAAGGAGGACGATATCAGCCAGGAGAGGTGAGTTCTGTCTTTTTATCTATCTATCTATATAAATAAAAATTAATTGCTGTTCGTTAATTAGTAGTAAACTCGAGTACAGCTGAAAAGATTTGGTAAAAATTGGTCTTGAACTAATCGTGGAAACCCAGGGAAGGTTTAAAAGATGAGAAAAAATGCGAAATTGAGATCGCCGGGTCAGCTAGTACTTAATAAAATGCACAGCAGGATTTGTATTTTTTTAAGTTCCGAGTAATGTACTCGCCTCGTTGGTCTAGTGATTTAAGAACCGGGCTGTAATCTCGAAGTCACGGGTTCGATTCCCGGGTCGAGCCATAAGTGTGCTTCTGTAATTTTTTGAACGTAGTTTCGGGTTTGAATCACTAGACACTAGCCAAACTTGTGTTTAATTTTTACTATTCCCAATGAATTATTAACCGACTTCAAAAAAGAGAAGGTTCTCAATTCGTTTGAATGTTTTGAATTGTGCCTCCCGCTCAGTGTGGCAAAATAGGCTACTGCCTAGAGAAAATAGTACCGCCCTGAGAGGCAACATAGTTTCTGGCCCGAGCGTCAATATATACTACCGCCCCTAGCGTCAAAAAACAGTACAGCCCTGAGAGACATAATAGTCTACCGCCCCTGGCGGCAATATAGACAACTGCCCCGAGCGGAGAAATAGTACCGCCCTGAGAGGCAAAAGCGTCAATATAGACTACCGCCTCTAGCGTCATAATAGTCGACCGCCTCTCGCGGCATAATAGTCGACCGCCCCTCGCGGCATAATAGTCGACCGCCCCTCGCGGCATAATAGTCGACCGCCCCCCGCGTCAATATAGTCAACTGCCCTGCGAAGCAATATAGTCTACCGCCCCGGACGGCAAAATATTTAATCGCTTTTCTTCCATCAGACGCAACTCTGAAGAGGACCGCTACGTCAACCGCTTCCGCGGCCTCGCCTCCGACGGTGAGGAGAGCGCGAAGCCCCTCCTCGCCGACAGCGAGGACCAGAGGACGGACGAGGAGGACGGCAATAGCGGCAGGAGGGAGAGGACCATAGACAGGATCCACGAGCGGGAGGCCTACAGGGACTCCATGGGGGACGCGCCCGTCAGCCGGGGGGACGAGGTGAGTTATACCACGGCCTCACGCCACAAACACGCACATTACCAGACGCATACACAAACAGACACCACACGCACCACACACATACACACACTCATACACAGACAGAGACACAGACAGACACATACAGAGACACAGACAGAACTACCACACACCACCCATACGCACAGACAGACAGACACCACACGCACTACCACACACCACGCACACACAGACAGACGCCACATGCACTATCACATACCACGCACCACACACACACAGACACCACACGCACATTACCAGACGCATACATAAACAGACACCACACGCACCACACAGACACAGACACACACAGAGACACAGAGACACACATAAAGACAGAGACACACACAGAGACAGAGACACACACAGAGACACAGACACACAAAGAGACACAGATACACACACTCATCACACAGACACACAGATAGGGGACTGGTGCCGAAGCCCCTCCTGGCCGACAGCGAGGACCAGAGGACGGACGAGGAGGACGGCAATAGCGGCAGGAGGGAGAGGACCATAGATAGGATCCACGAGCGCGAGGCCTACAGGGACTCCATGGGGGACGCGCCCGTCAGCCGGGGGGACGAGGTGAGTCGGTGATGCCGCGGCCTCACGCCACACACAGACATAGACAGACAAACACCACACGCACATTACCAGACGCATACATAAACAGACACCATACGCACGACACAGACACACACTTACAGAGACAGAGACACACATAGAGACACAGACACACTCAGAGACACATACAACAGAGACACACACCACAGAGACACAGACACACACAGACGACACAGACACACACAGAGACACACCCAGAGACACAGATAGAGACACATACAGAGACACAGACAGAGACACAGACACACACACTCATCACACAGAGACAGAGACACACACAGAGACACAGACACACACAGAGAGACAGACACACACAGAGACACAGACACACACAGATACAGAGACACACACAAAGAAACAAACACACACAGAGACAGAGACACACACAAAGAAACAAACACACATAGAGACACAGGCAGACACATATAAGGGACTAGTGTGAAGCCCCTCCTGGCCGACAGCGAGGACCAGAGGACGGACGAGGAGGACGGCAACAGCGGCAGGAGGGAGAGGACCATAGACAGGATCCACGAGCGGGAGGCCTACAGGGACTCCATGGGGGACGCGCCCGTCAGCCGGGGGGACGAGGTGAGTGATGCCGCGGCCTCACGCCACATACATACAGACAGACACCACACGCGTACACACATTAACAGACGCATACATAGACAGACACCACACACACGCGTACACACATTAACAGACGCATACATAGACAGACACCACACACAGACAGACACCTTACACACACCCATAGACACACCACGCACACTCATGCACACACACACACTCAGACACACTCATAGAGACACAGAGACACAGACACACACCACAGAGACACAGACACACACAGAGATCGTCAGCTCATGGCGAGTTAGCACTTACTAAATTCGTGGGCTTAGTAAGGGGTTCGGATGGTGTAAAATTGATAGCATAATATCTGCCCGGTCTGTGGAAGGTTGTGGGTTCGAGTCCCACCTGAACCCTCCGAGGAATTTTTGATGTGCAATATTTATTAAATCGCCCATTTTTTTAAAGGGTGCGTTCCGAAACGCCAATATATTCTGAACACATATATAAAAAATATTACAATAACTTAAATTACGTTCACAGCTACCAGAAATCCTGCCCCGCACCAGCCTAAAAGCGAGCAATCCCTTCGCGTCGGACGAGGGGGACGCGCGCCTGTACGAGAACCACGAGAATCTGTTCCTGAGGAACGTCTCGCAGCGGCACTCCGCCGACCTCAGGGCCTCCAGGTGAGGATCATCAGCTCCACCAGACAGACAGGGAGACCACCGTCTCACCTCAGGACCTCAGGGCCTCCAGGTGAGGATAGCCAGCTCCACCAGGTAGGGAGACCACCGAGACAGAGGTATGTCAGTTGCGTCTGTAATACAGGGAGACCACCGTCTCACCTCAGGACCTCAGGGCCTCCAGGTGACGATAACCAGTCCCACCAGGCAGGGGAGGGAGACCACCGAGGCAGAGGTATGTCAGTTGCGTCTGTAATACAGGGAGACCACCGTCTCACCTCAGGACTTCAGGGCCTCCAGGTGAGGATAACCAGTCCCACCAGACAGACAGGGAGACCACCGAGGCAGAGGTATGTCAGTTGCGTCTGTAATACAGGGAGACCACCGTCTCACCTCAGGACTTCAGGGCCTCCAGGTGAGGATAACCAGTCCCACCAGACAGACAGGGAGACCACCGAGGCAGAGGTATGTCAGTTGCGTCTGTAATACAGGGAGACCACCGTCTCACCTCAGGACCTCAGGGCCTCCAGGTGACGATAACTGGCTCCACCAGACAGGGGAGACCACCGAGACAGAGGTATATCTGTTGCGAACACTTGTAACATCCTGCCCCGTCCGCCCAACTGAGGTGCTCCAGGTGACTACTGACTTTTCTTCAGGCCTAGATAACGCCTGATACTCCAGGTGAGGATGACCAGCTCCACAGCTAGCGACACCTGCCGACAAACATGGGAGACAGGGAGCCCTCTGACTTACTGCGGAAACAGGACCAAGATATAGACACAGGTCCTTCCACCAGCCCATGGTCCTTCCTACCGTCTCGGCATACGGACCGAATCTTGGGAGACGCTCACCAGGTACTTGCTAAGGGCTCTTTCCCCGGTGCGTTTTTTCACTCTCTACAAAGTCTGTGTCTTTGGCCCACTGCTAGCGACACCTGCCGACAGACAAGGGAGGGAGACCACCGTCGACCCTGCTGCGAGAACTAGACAGAGAAGTGTCTGTCAGTTGCGTCTATAACTCAGAGAGTCCTCCGTCTGACCTGCTGCGAGAACGAGACAGGTATGTCTGTGACTTGCGTCTATATCACAGACCTCCCTCTGACTTACTGCGGAAACAGGATCAAGATATAGACACAGGTCCCTCCACCAGCCCATGGTCCTTCCTACCGTCTCGGCATACGGACCGTATCTTGGGAAACTAGGAGGTGAGGACTGACTTTTGTTCAGGCCTAGATAACGCCTGATACTAACACGAAGGCAATCTAGATTTTTAGATTTTCGCGTTGCATTGTAACTATAAATTATTAAAACGGGAATTAACGCGACGTTTATTTTGCAAACCCCGTGCTAGGCCGTTAGCAACGCAAACAAACACCGATACGGTTAGTGTAGTGTGTCGGAGTAGCTTCACTGACATTACAACTAGTGGCGATTTAATATCACAAAATGTGAGGGTGTCCGAAGATTCGCTGCCGGGCCCTAGCAGACGACGCCGTGTACCGCCAGTTCGCTTGTGACCACGGCTGCTGCAACGTAGCCGAAACGTCAAGCAGTAAGTACTTACAATGTACTTAAAAATAAACGTCGCGTTAATTCCCGTTTTAATAATTTATAGTTACGAAGGCAATCTGACGGTACAATGTGACAGCTGTCAAATTTACAAGGATCCAGTGAGAAATCAGTGCGCTTACGGCTCCCAAATGACATGTACGTAAACCATATTCATAAATGCATTATTGTAACCATACTAACACGAGGACCTGTTCCTGAGGAACGTCTCGCAGCGACACTCCGCCGACCTCAGGGCCTCCAGGTGAGAATGACCAGCTCCACCAGACAGGGGAGACAGGGGAGACAGGGAGACTACCGTCTGACCTGCTGTGTAAACAGGACCAACGTATGTGTATGAGTTGCGTCTATAACAGAAACATTGCTAGAGGATTGATTGTGATAGGTAGCAGGCGAGCAGGCGGATCACCTGATTTATTTATTTATTTATTTATTTGCAATGAACATGCTGGCTTACAGTTGCCCAAAATGTCAGCATGCTTAAAGTACATTAATATGGACTTAAATATTTAAATTATAAATGCTGATGGTAAGCAATTGCCGCTTCCCATGGACACATGCAACACCAGTGAAGTTACAAGTGCGCTGCCAACCTTTTATCCCCTTCTCCCCCGATGGGCCTCCGGTACCCTCATTCACTCATCGAAACACAGCACAGGGGCTACTCCACGCCGGGTTTCTGTGAGGCAGTGGTATCACTCCGGTCGAGCCGGCCCATTCATGCCGAAGCATGGCTCTCCCACAAATAATTAGGTAAAATTAGGTAATATATATTTTTTTCCTAATTTTAATTTTTTTTTCTTCTCTGTTTCTGTTGTTTTGTGCATGTCTCCTCTTTTACTTATAATTAAGATCTTATGGCGTCACCCACGGTCCAGCCTGAAAACCAGCGCTGCAGCAACATGAGGCTGAACCTTGTCGGCCGCGACTTCTGTTTCCCTTGTTTTGTCTTTTTGTCTGTGTAAATGTTGTGGTCAATAAATGATTTCTTTCTTTTACTCTTATATTCGCAGGTTGTTGAGACAGAGTTCCGCGAACTCGGGTGACGCGACCCCCGGCGCGGCCGGAGCTAAACTGCTGAGGCAGAGCTCGGAACCCACGCAGACCCAACGAGACAGGTACCATATTCATAATAATTTATTGAAATCCATACTATAAACTGGAATTCAAGACCAAAAAATCTACGACAGATACGTCACTGTCAAATCTGTTAAAGTCACTTATGTCATTTTCAAGTGACGTTTTTAGGTTTCGCCAACCTTTTTGGCATTATTTTTCTTATTATGCAGACTAAAATGTCATATATTGTTAAAATGTTATGGGTAGATACCAAATGTTATTAACACCTGAAGTGTTACAAGCGCAATACCATCTTTGAAAACTAAAATTACATAGGTATGGTTAAGTTTTTATTAAAGAGTCTTGTATTTACGTGAAAAAGAGTAAATAACATTATTTTTTTAAATTATAGAATCAAAATTACCAATAAATAAATTATATCAGCGAGTGTTTTTAGAAAAAAGGGGTATACTATGGTACGATCATTTTATTGCAGTAGCAACATTGTAGTAAATTTTTTGGTCTCGAATTCCAGTTTTTATTTACTATAAACAGTATTGAGTACCTACAAATCATCCTATATACAGTACGATAATTAACTACGAATCATCCCCTCTCTATCCAACAGCGACCGCTCGAGCGAGACAGACAAGCCCAAGGTGGAGAACAGCCCGCCGAAGTCCCGGATACCCGTCTCCAACTTCCGCTACCCCAATAAGAGCGAGCTGCGCTCCGTGGAGAATTCGCCGGTGAAGAAGAACGATAAGGAACAGAAAGATGAGAAAGATGTGAAATGTAAGTTAAATCACCATCAGGTGAGCCGTCTGCTCGTTTGTCCGGTATAATGTAGAAAAATATATCGAAGTAAAAATATTTTTTATTTGCATAGGCTTGTACAGTTAACAGAAAAAATAATTTTTGAAAAAATATAAAAACCCACTTCAAGACTACACTAACAATATATACAATTGAACTAAAAAGTATAAAATAATATTTTAATTACAAGCCAAAGAACACTAAAGGAAAATCAACGAAATTATTGATACTTATATATACTATTTACATTTTAAAATCAGTTATTTTTGGAGTCGGTGCCAGCCAAGGACAGGGACTTACTTTGGGATTTAATTGTGGGAGAGCCACGCTTTGGCATGAATGGGCCGGCTCGACCGGAGTGATACCACTGCCTCACAGAAAACCGGCGTGAAGCAGCCCCTGTGCTGTGTTCGCCGAGTGAGTGAGGGTACCGGAGGCCCACCCGGGGAGGAAGGGGATAAAAGGTTGGCAGCGCACTTGTAACTCTACTGGTGTTTCAGGTGTCCATGAGCGGCGGCATTGCTTACCATCAGGTGATCCGCCTGCTCGTCTGCTACCTATCACATAAAAGGGACCGACTCTAAAAATAACTGATTTTGGATGAGGACCTTGTAAAGATAAATATTTATAAAAACATACTCCTCTTCTAGCCGAGGAGCAAGAGGCAGACGAGCTCCCGGAGTACCAGAACGTGCTGAAGCCCCCGCACGAGATGGAGGCTCCGGAGCTGGAGGTGTTGTTGGAGAAGAAGCGCGCGCAGAGGGAGGACGCGCCGCCGCCCATACCCAGCCTGCCTGTTAGCCCTAGGTACTGTATATGTCACCGGAAAATAACAAGACTCGTAAGTTGATCAATTTTCTAGGTATAGTCGGGCCGTTGTATCATGCCCGATTTGACAAATGTCAGACTGAAAGCACTAGTGAGGGGCAACGGTAAATTGCCGAATCATATAAGTAACAGTTATTTCCACTAAGGGCAGTTTCCCATATTCAAAAATATTTTTTTTTATATTAGGTAAATGGGTTTGCTCTTGACCTCATCTCACCTGATGGAGAGTGACAATGAGGTCTAAGATGTAGCGTGCTTTCCCAGAAGAAGCCTATTCACTCTCGACTTAAAGACACCCAAATTGTAGTCCTCAGGGAAAACAGAAGCCGGCAAGTTGTTCCATTCCTTAGCAGTTCGTATTAAGAAAGTAGAAGCGAAACGCGAAATTTATTTTCAAAATAAAATATTAAAACCTTCAAGTGACAAATAAATAGTATTTAAAAAAATACGCGGTGAGTATTACAGGTTACGTCACTTTGAAAACGTGTCAAACGGCGTAATTTTGTAAACGCGTAATACTGAGTGAAAATTTTATGTTTTCTTTTTATTCTCAAATTATTTTAAGTAATAAAAGACAAATAATTAGATAATTAGGTGCCTTTGACATATGAAATGAAGTTTTTTATTTAATAGTGGTTCTTTATGATTCGCGAAATGTGTTCCTCATAACAAGGATAAATGCAAAATAAAATAAAGGTATTGTCAAATCGGGCATGATACAACGGCCCGACTATAGTTGATCAACTCTCGGAAAATAATAAACGGCAGTTGAAATGTACCTACTATTTAACGCATTTACTTTTAGTAAGTTGATTAATTTATAACAAACTCTGTATTATATCTATATTTAATCTATATTTCATGTTCGTGTCCGACACGCTCTAGGCCGGTTTTTTTTTACAAGAAAGAAAACAGGGAAATCAATTTAATTGATATTTGATTGATTGTTTTTTTATTATGTGATAGGTAGCAGGCGAGCAGGTGGATCACCTGATGGTAAGCGATTGCCGCGCCCATGGACACTTGCAACACCAGTGGAGTTACAAGTGCGCTGCCAACCTTTTTATCCCCTTCCCCCCGGGTGGGCCTCCGGTACCCTCACTCACTCGGCGAAACACAGCACAGGGGCTGCTTCACGCCGGTTTTCTGTGAGGCAGTGGTACCTTCGTTGTTTCTGGTTTCTATAGCACAAGGGAAAACCTTAGTTTGGGACCAGAACAATGTATGTGATTTCAATTTATTTATTATTTATTTATTTGTCTTGAAGTCTCACTAGGTCTCATTTGCTCGGAAACACCATCGTTGGCAGATAAGTGATATTCGATTGATTGATTGATGATTCCACACATTTTTATTTTATTAATCCACCATTGCATTAATTCCCAGGACGCTAATAGCCAACGCGTACTACGACAAACTCCTCTCCGAACCGGAGATCCAGCAGGCCCTCCTACCGCAGAACCTCGAGAAGAATCCGGACGAGTGTTTCAAGAAGGCCCTGTTGTTCCCGCTGCTGGAGATTGACCCGCCGAAGCAGTGCCTTTTCCTCTTGGTGGATGCCATCGATGAGACTGGTGCCGGTGAGTGAATCCACGACCCTTGCGAGTGTGGCGATGAAGGTGTTTGCAAATGCAAAATCCGATAGATGGCGTTAAGTTGACGCGAGGTCCAACTTTCGATACATTTGACGGTAACCAATCCACTCATTGGTGGACGTGGATGTGTGTGTGTGTGTGTGTGTGTGTGTGTGTGTGTGTGTGTGTGTTTGTGTGTGTGTGAGAGTGTGTGAGAGTGTGTTTGTGTGTGTGTGAGAGTGTGTGTGTTTATGTGTGTGAGTGTGTGTGTGTGAGTGTGTGTTTGTGTGTGTGTGTGAGTGTGTGTGTGAGAGAGACAGTGCGTGTGTGTATGTGTGAAAGAGAGTGTGTGGGTGTGTTTGTGTGTGTGTGTGTGTGTGAGAGAGAGAGAGAGAGCGTTTGTGTGTGTGTGAGAGAGTGTGAGAGAGCGTATGTGTGTGTGAGAGAGCGTATGTGTGTGTGAGAGTGTGTGTGTTTGAGTGTGTGTGCGTGTGTGTATGTGTGTGAGTGTGTGTGTGTGTGAGAGAGAGTGCGTGTGTGTGAGGCAAGAATCCGGACGAGTGTTTCAAGAAGGCCCTGCTGTTCCCGCTGCTGGAGATTGACCCGCCGAAGCAGTGTTTGTTCCTGCTGGTGGATGCTATCGATGAGACTGGCGCCGGTGAGTGAACCCACGACCCTTGCGAGTGTGGCAATTGGCAATAAGATAGATTGGTATGTGTGTGCGGACCACTGATACGTAAACGTAGCATATCTGGGAAAGCACATACTAAGCCCCTATGAAGCTAAGGATCTCAGTCCCAAACAACTAATACACTTTCTTAAAAGTGCAGGATTTGGGACTGAATTTTAGCATAGCGGCGATCACAATAGATCAAACTGGTCGCAGTGACACTGGTCTGAATAGGACCTGCACAGCCGCCCGCTCATAAAAGAATTGTGATTTTAATGTGAGTATATATGTATTGGTTTGGTGTATGTTAGTATCTGTGTTTGGTGTGTGTGTGAGAGACGAATCCGGACGAGTGTTTCAAGAAGGCCCTGCTGTTCCCGCTGCTGGAGATTGACCCGCCGAAGCAGTGTTTGTTCCTGCTGGTGGATGCCATTGACGAGACTGGTGCCGGTGAGTGACCCCACGACCCTTGCGAGTGTGGGAATTGACAATAAGATAGATTGCAGTGTTTGTGTGTGTGTTTGGTGTTTATGTGTGTATGAGTGTGTGTGTCTGTTAAGTGTGTGTGCGTGTGTGTGTTAGTTGTGTGTTAGGTGTGTCTATATGTCTATGTGTGTTGTGTTTGGTGTGTGTGTTTGGTTTGTGCGTTTGGTGTGTGTGTGTGTGTGTCTGGCGTGTGTTTGTGTTTGGTGTTAGGGTTGTGTGTAAGGTGTGTGAGTGAGTGTTTGTCAGTTTTGTGAGTGTGTTTGTGCGTTAGGTGTATTTGTGTGAGGCAAGAATCCGGACGAGTGTTTCAAGAAGGCGCTCCTGTTCCCTCTGCTTGAGATTGACCCGCCGAAACAGCGCCTGTTCCTGCTGATGGATGCGATATGTCTTTTTCATGCTATCAAGGATAAAATTGTCCAAGAATCGTTATCATTTAAAATAATTTTCTACATTATAGAAGCCTTTAGGTATGTATTGGCAAAAAGATAAATTAGGGTGTGTGTAAGTGTTTGTTGGTGTGTGTGTGTGTGTAATTGTACTTACCTACCTATATTAAATTAGATTAATTATATTTTAAGATTTTGAACTGTACTACATAACTGTATTTTTGGTGCCAAATAAACGTATTCTATTCTATTCTATTCTATAATTGTCAATCGATCGACTGATCGATATCATTGGACACTAGCCGTTTCTAACTACATAATATGACAGTCTTGCATGTAGCTATTTATTTGCTGCTGACTATACGAGGCAGAATGTTTCTGGAGAAACGCACAGTTGAAGACTGTATTTTTGAAGTTGAAGTTGTGAATTTTGTGAAATAAATTATATTATCTATGTAACTAAACTCACATTTACTTCCCAGGCCAACCCACAGATGACCGTGAAGGCAACGAGTCCTCCACCAGTATAGCGACCTTGCTCTCCCGCCACCAACATCTGCTGCCTCAGTGGCTGCTGCTGGTCTGCACGGCTCGGAGACACTCTGGTCTCTTCACTGGTATGTACATTACCTTCCCAGGGCAACCGATAGAGGATCCAGAAGGCAACGAGTCCTCCACCAGTATAGCGAGGTCGCTTCCAACATCTGCCGCAGTGGTTGTACAAAGCACACAAGCAGGCGATTCGTCATTAGTCCGGTAGATGGCAGTATGCATTTTTACATCGCGCAAGCGATGTGTCACCGGAATAATGACCTGCTTAGGTTTGGCAGTTCTAAAATAAACAGCAAGTAACTCGGACGGAACTGGTCTTTTCATTAAACCGTATCCCTGCCTGGACCTTTAGGGTGTCTTCTACAGTGGCTGCTGCTGGTCTGCACGGCTCGGAGACACTCTGGTCTCTTCACTGGTATGTACTTCGGTTATAGAAAGTGGTTTACCACTTTTGACAAAAGTTTCTGCGAGAAGTAACGATCGCTAAGGTTCACTTTTCTAATAAAACTAGACGCTTGGCATGACGTTATATCATATACTATACTCTGATTCATAATCATGTAAAGTAATCTGACAGATGAAAATGACATGTTTCCATGCATTTTGACATTTTGCATGTGTCAAATTGAGTGATAATGGATGGGGATGACACATTGACATCTGTCAGCTTACTTTACATGATTATGAATCAGAGTATAGTGGCCCGCCCTCACTTCGCTTCGGGACCGTAATTCAGAAATGAACCAATAAATTAGGCTGTGTCCATTACATCGCGCAAGCGTTTCGTGTTTTCGGTTTACCTATAAGCCTTGTCGTTGTCTATAGAAGTTATCTCTTTATAATAGTATAGATAACAAAGAGAGCAATAGTTACTGACACAATCTTATTGCCAGGGAAAATAAACCTTGTTTTTTCATGACGTGCCAACGCATCTCAACTGTAAGGTTGACAGTACAGTGTGAATTCGTTAAGTGTCGCCGATAACGAAGCCTCCAATCATAAAAGAGTTATTAAAGTAAAGTATATACTGTCCCATTGCAGCCTATATACTGTCCCATTGCAGGACAAAGGCCTCCATAATAGAAATCAAGTCATCGCTACTATGATGGGATCAGGCTTAATCACCACGCTTGCCTGATGCGGTGATCATAAACCCGAGCTTGAAAAATTCGAAACACGCTTTTGCTCGACTCAGGAATTGAACTCATGACCCCGAGATCACGGCTCGGTTCTATGGGCGGTCGGGAGATATCCATCTATCTATCCCACTAATATAAACGTGAAAGTTTGTAAGTATGGATGGATGTTTGCTCCTCTTTCACGCAAAAACTACCGAATGGATTATTATTAATGATACTTTACAATAACACATAGGCTACAATTTATAAAAATATACAGGGTGTATCTGTGAACATTTACATCCCTTTAACCACGTGTTCTACCAATTATTCTAAACAACATGTGTTCTATGACTTTTCAAAATTCGCATGAAAAATTTTCACTTTTCCATACAAAGTCGGTCACGTGACTTGGTCAATTTGTATGGGGAGTCGAAATTTTTTTGAAGAATTTAGAAAATTTTGGTTGAACAAATGTTCAGAATGGTTGATAGATCACGTGGTTAAAGGGATGTAAATGTTTACAGATACACCCTGTATTGCAAATTACTAACTCCACGCATACGAAGTCACGGGCAACTGCTAGTCTAGTCGTGAAAGGCTAGGCCATAGATAATGTCGTGTGCTTGTTACAGGGTTCCGCAAGATAACCCTGGACGAGTTGCAGCGCGCACACGTGTCCGCTGACGTGCAGCGCTACGTGCTCGCGCGCCTGGACGCTGAGCCGCGCCTGCGGTGCGTGAGTGTAAACACCGCACACCTGTGCACTACACACTACATAACTATACTACATACATATACAACACAATACGCACTTAATGCCTGTACTGCACACCAAACACCATAGGTGTAGGCCAGGGGGAAGTTTTGGGGGTTCAAACCCAGCTCCGAAAAGTTAAGATAAAATTTTACAAGCTAATATTTACTTACTACTATAATGCATCAAGAAAGTCATGACATTAATCAATGGAGCCATTGACGCTTACGTCAGAGTATGGTAGCCCCATTGGTTTCAATACTATGGAATTCCTCGGAGGGTTCAGGTGGGACACGAACCCACAACCTTCCGCAGGCCGGGCAGACATGCTATCCACTTTACACCATCCGAACCCCTTACTAAGCCGACGAATTTCGTAAGTGCTTAACTCGCCATGAGCTGACGATAGTACTTAAGAATAAATTGCAAAGAATTGCTATACTAAAAATAAAAATTAATACTATGGAACTCCGCAATACTCGTAGTTCCTCAAGAATAAATCTCACGACTTAATTGACAGAGTGTACTATTACATTCTTTAATAAGGCGGCCCACGTTTAGCCTATATCACCCCCTGCTTGATAAAGGTCCCTATGGCTATTAATCTGTTTATTACATGATTAAATAACATTATTAAATATATGTTTTTAAACTTTCTCGTTGCATTATACAAATACTTCATATAACCGGGACTAAACGCGACGAAATTTAATAAGTACATTCTAGCACTTACTGCTTGACGTTTCGACTGTGTTACAACAGCCGTGGTCACAAGCGAACTCAAAGCAAGCAGAGCGATTTCAAGCAGTAAGTGCTAGAATGTACTTATTAAATTTCGTCGCGTTTAGTCCCGGTTATATGAAGTATTATTAAATATCTCATGAACAAAGAATTACATATATTTTTCTGAAATTAAGATCGTGACTCTATAATAGGAAATGTAATTGTGATTCGGGTAACCAATAGCAATGAAATAATCTTCTGAATCAGAATGTCTTTTAATTTCATTATCATTTTAATTAATACTTAACCATTAAAGTCGAGCCGTGTTGTATCATGCCCGATTTGACAATATATTTTTTTTATTTTGCATATATCCTTGTTATGAGGAACGCATTTAGCGAATCATAAAGAACCACTTTTAAAAATAAAATTTCATTTCATAATGTCAAAAGCACCTAATTATTTAATAATTTGTCATTTATTACTTAAAATAATTTGAGAATAAAAAGAAAACGTAAAATTTCCACTCTGTATTACGCTTTTACAAAGCAACGCCGTTCGACACGTTTTCATAGTGACGTAACCGGTAATACTCACCGCGTATTTTTTAAATACTAGTTATTTGTCACTTGAAGATTTTAATATTTTATTTCGTTTCGTTTCTTCTTTCTTAATACGAACTGCTAAGGAATGGAACAACTTGTCGGCTTCTGTTTTCCCCGAGGACTACAATTTGAGTGTCTTTAAGCCGAGAGTGAATAGGCTTCTTCTGGGAAAGCACGCTACATCTTAGACCTCATTGTCACTCTCCATCAGGTGAGATGAGGTCAAGAGCAAACCCATTTACCTAATATAAAAAAATTGTATGTGGGAAACTGCCCTTAGTGGAAATAACTGTTACTTATATGATTCAGCAATTTACCGTTGCCCCTCACTAGTGCTTTCAGTCTGACATTTGTCAAATCGGGCATGATACAACGGCTCGACTATAAGTATAAATAACTGTTACTGAAATTATTCGCCAATCTCACCGTAGTCCCTCACTAGTGCTGTTAATTTGGCACTATGTCAAATTGTTAATAAATAAGCGGCGCAACTTCTGATTCAATAAGTAATCCATTACTTGATACATGTAGGGCTCGAGTGTCGAGCGACTCCGCCGCGGCGGCGGCGGCGGCGGCTGCACTAGACCACCTGAGGATCAAGAGCGATGGCTGCTTGCTGTATTTGGAGAAGGTATGTGAAAGTAGTAGCCTGTTTTTTTTTTTTATATGGCCTGTATTGTGTTCATGACACATTTAATTTTGCCAATGTCAAGTGTAGTTTGATAAAGTGTAGTCAACAGTCGAAGTCACAGTCACTCAATAAAACGCCGGTGTTTAGCGTTTTAATGTCCTAAGGATTCTGTGGAGACTATTTTTAACAAAGCCGTAGGTTTTAAGACTCTATTAGGTCAAAGCAAATTGTTCACGTGACAACTCACTCGACACACAATAGCAGTGTTAAAAACGACACAATTCAATGATTCTTATATTAATATCACCCTGCGGCACTTCACTGCACAAAGTAACACCAAATTTGTACACTAAAAACCACTAGATACTAATTAAAATCTTTGGATTGCATCAGCCGATGCGGCTTGTTTCACAGTTACCCACAAAATCATTCGTAGTAGCCTGTACAGGGTGTATCCGTGGACATTTACATGCCTTTGACCAAGTTTTTTATTAACCATTTTGTTCTACGACATGCGGCAAGTTAAATAAAAAAGTTCAACTTTTTATACAAAGTCCGCATTCCTTCTGGTGGTAGCTGATGTCCATGGGCGGCGTTCGCTTTTCATCAGGTGACCCGGAGACCTATTTTTGAATTGTCGTGTCACTAAAAAATGTGCGACTCGCATGATTTTTGACATCCGCATTTTTGAATCATTCGAAAACGAGCGTTTTGCAACGAGTGGTATAAACCACTCGTTTCCGTGAGGCGAGTGGACGCATTTACGTCAACGTGAAACGAGTTAAAACTATACTTTGACAAGCTTGGCAATACCCTAAGCGAGTGATTTCAAAAATAGGGAAAAATTTGAATCGGCGACTTACGAGACGACATGACTTGCAAAACGAGTAGTTTTGTTCGGTCGAAGCGAAAATTCAAAAATAGGTCTCCTGCTCGTTTGCGTCTATAAAAAGTAAGTCGCGTGATTTTGGTCATATTGTACGCGGAGTCGAAATTAAAATCGATGAATTTTGAAAACTTGTTGTATAAATGTTGTTCATAATATAAAACATGTGGTTAAAGGGACATAAATGTTCACAGATACACCCTGTATATTCCATCCGGACACTGAAACAAAAGTTATTTTGATCGCTCGAAATGCGTGAATTCACGCCACTACTTATTTATTTATTTGGTCTGCCAACATCATTACATTATAACATATGTTCTAGAAACTAATAGTATATAAGTGATTAGAATGTAACAACAATGGGGTATGGGAACTAATTTTTTGGTATCTTTTTTATATTTTATTTCAATACCTTTTACAATTTAAGTAATCAATTTGAATATTTTTGTAATCAAGACAGTAGTTATGTTTTAATTAATTTTTAAACATTTTAAATTCAAGCGTATTTGTGACGTCACAAGTGCGCTACACCATATTAATAGTGTTACCACGTGCTTTTTTCCCCAAATCGTGGCAAATAAATTATATGTAAAATGTTACTTGTGGGCAAAATCCCTTTTAATCGGGGGAATTTTACATCACTGTCTGACAACATTCCGGCAAAACAAAAAAACAGAGAGGTATCTCTAATCAATTTTATATCACCTTTCAAATAAATGTCAACTGGTTGGTAAGGTTTTGTTGTATTACAACTAGCGCCAACTGTTGGTTCTTCCTATAGACTAAGTGTCAATCACAGTAGATGTCGCCTAATGTAGCATTTATTTTATCTTGTTAGTGTAGTATGACTGAAAATTCTGCTGACCTTGGGTCAAATGAAGGTCAAACGCGATTTTATTGAAAATATCATTGATCTTATGCTTTAAATTTTAAAAGCAATAAAATATGGTATGAAAGAGAAATGCCTCGAAATGGTTTTCGATTTAGGACATGTTTGGTTTTTTTTTCCCATACCCCATTACAGCCAAACACAACATGGCTAAGTAAATTACCGTTCTATTATAGCTAATAGTAAGTCTAGGTTTTATAAACTACTTTTTATTGATAATTTAGACGTACTTATTTGCTTTGATTATTTTGAGTTATTCTATGTGTTAGGATGCGTTTTCACAGAAGCGGAATGAGCGGAGACTTTTAAAAATTGACCAATCGCGTTGCTCATCAGAGATGAGATGTGTATTTTGAGCAACGTGATTGGTAAATTTTTACACTCCCAATTATTAACTGTGTTGTCTATTGTGTATGTCAGTGTATGTTTTGTTTGTTTTAGGTGATCAAAAACTCAATTAATTAAAGAGAACAAGCTGAGTCACCGACCAATTTCGAAAGAACGTGTCTCTTTAATCACTTGACATTGGCAAAATTAACTGTGTCCTGAACACAATACAGGCCAATAAAAAAAAAAAATTTTTACAAGTCTCCGCTCAATTCCACGCAGTTTCGCTTCTGTGGAAACGTACTTTTAGATAATTAATTAAACAATGAATCCATCCCCAGGTGCTGGACGGCGTGGCGGACGGGTTCATAGCGCTGCGGGAGATCCGCGAGATACCGGGCACGCTCAACGGGCTGTACCTCTGGCTGGCGCAGCGGCTGTTCCACGGGAGGCGATTCACCAAGGTAAACACTAATAGGACATGTGTCAGGAACAGCGCCATCTAGCGCACACCACCTGAGCTAGATATAATTTTTTTTTACACTACATATATATAGTAGTAAAATAATATTTAGAAAAAAGGGGTATACTATGGTACGATCATTTTATTGCATTAGCAACATTTTAGTAGATTTTTTGGTCTTGAATTCCAGTTTTGGGTATAGGTACAATATTAATGAGATTATCGTCAGCTCATGGGGAATTAAGCGCTTACAAAATTCGTCGGCTTTAAGGTTCTGTTAGTATAATTGGTAGCACAGTCACCCGGACTATGGAAGGTTGTGGGTTCAAGTCCCACCTGAACCTGTCGATGAATTTTAAAGTGCATTATTTACTTAATGTGTAAGCGTTTGTATGTATACTCCGAGGCAAGAAAGTGTAGTTATGATCTTAAGTGCGCAGAAACCAATTTTGATAGAAAGTCTTCTTTTATACAAGTGCGCAAAATAACGGTCATCGCTATACTTTCGTGCTTCCAGCTTAGATATGAGCGCCGATGGCTAATTCCACGGCGGCGCGTGGGGTAAAAAAAAATGCGGCGGCGGCGCGCCGGCGTGGATTACATTTTTTTCAAGGGATGTGGGAAAGGCTGAGGGGTGAGGGGTTTAGATGATTTTTATGATTTAAAATAAATCACATTTCTAAAGACTAAATTAGCAACATTAATTCACATGTAAACGCCCCAAACTTGCACATTATTTAATTGTTACCATTTTTAAAAGCTGAATTCTAAATCTTCGGCATGAATGGGCCGGCTCGACCGGAGTGATACCGTGGTGGCCGGGGTCAGGCCAGAAGACCCCGGCGTGAAGTAGTGCCTGCGCTGTGTTTCGTCGAGTGAGTGAGGGCACTGAAAGGCCAAATGGGGGGAAAGGGGGTTAAAGGTTGGCAGCGCACTTGTGACTCCGCTGGTTGTACATGTCGCGGCGGCGCGCTGACGCAAGTCCACGGCGACGGCGGCGCTCATATCTACTCTAGCTATATCAATGTATTCGTTTGCCAGGTCCGCCTCCTGCTAGACGTGCTGCTGGCGGCCCGCTGCGGCGTGACGGAGGAGATGCTGTACAAGTGCCTGCTCACCAAGGAGTACAGCGTCACGCGGGAGGACTTCAACCGCAGGCTGCATCTGCTGAGACGGTGAGGACACAATGTATACCAGGTCTGCCTCCTGGAGTGACGGAGGAGATGCTGTACAAGTGCCTGCTCACCAAGGAGTACAGCGTCACGCGGGAGGACTTCAACCGCAGGCTGCATCTGCTGAGACGGTGAGGACACAATGTATACCAGGTCTGCCTCCTGGAGTGACGGAGGAGATGCTGTACAAGTGCCTGCTCACCAAGGAGTACAGCGTCACGCGGGAGGACTTCAACCGCAGGCTGCATCTGCTGAGGACGGTGAGGACACAATGTATACCAGGTCTGCCTCCTGGAGTGACGGAGGAGATGCTGTACAAGTGCCTGCTCACCAAGGAGTACAGCGTCACGCGGGAGGACTTCAACCGCAGGCTGCATCTGCTGAGACGGTGAGGACACAATGTATACCAGGTCTGCCTCCTGGAGTGACGGAGGAGATGCTGTACAAGTGCCTGCTCACCAAGGAGTACAGCGTCACGCGGGAGGACTTCAACCGCAGGCTGCATCTGCTGAGACGGTGAGGACACAATGTATACCAGGTCTGCCTCCTGGAGTGACGGAGGAGATGCTGTACAAGTGCCTGCTCACCAAGGAGTACAGCGTCACGCGGGAGGACTTCAACCGCAGGCTGCATCTGCTGAGACGGTGAGGACACAATGTATACCAGGTCTGCCTCCTGGAGTGACGGAGGAGATGCTGTACAAGTGCCTGCTCACCAAGGAGTACAGCGTCACGCGGGAGGACTTCAACCGCAGGCTGCATCTGCTGAGACGGTGAGGACACAATGTATACCAGGTCTGCCTCCTGGAGTGACGGAGGAGATGCTGTACAAGTGCCTGCTCACCAAGGAGTACAGCGTCACGCGGGAGGACTTCAACCGCAGGCTGCATCTGCTGAGACGGTGAGGACACAATGTATACCAGGTCTGCCTCCTGGAGTGACGGAGGAGATGCTGTACAAGTGCCTGCTCACCAAGGAGTACAGCGTCACGCGGGAGGACTTCAACCGCAGGCTGCATCTGCTGAGACGGTGAGGACACAATGTATACCAGGTCTGCCTCCTGGAGTGACGGAGGAGATGCTGTACAAGTGCCTGCTCACCAAGGAGTACAGCGTCACGCGGGAGGACTTCAACCGCAGGCTGCATCTGCTGAGACGGTGAGGACACAATGTATACCAGGTCTGCCT
The DNA here is from genome assembly GCA_014851415.1 of Cnaphalocrocis medinalis. Taxonomy (NCBI): domain Eukaryota; kingdom Metazoa; phylum Arthropoda; class Insecta; order Lepidoptera; family Crambidae; genus Cnaphalocrocis; species Cnaphalocrocis medinalis. The sequence continues at coordinate 5,529,351 of CM026274.1, forward strand.
CCTGGAGTGACGGAGGAGATGCTGTACAAGTGCCTGCTCACCAAGGAGTACAGCGTCACGCGGGAGGACTTCAACCGCAGGCTGCATCTGCTGAGACGGTGAGGACACAATGTATACCAGGTCTGCCTCCTGGAGTGACGGAGGAGATGCTGTACAAGTGCCTGCTCACCAAGGAGTACAGCGTCACGCGGGAGGACTTCAACCGCAGGCTGCATCTGCTGAGACGGTGAGGACACAATGTATACCAGGTCTGCCTCCTGGAGTGACGGAGGAGATGCTGTACAAGTGCCTGCTCACCAAGGAGTACAGCGTCACGCGGGAGGACTTCAACCGCAGGCTGCATCTGCTGAGACGGTGAGGACACAATGTATACCAGGTCTGCCTCCTGGAGTGACGGAGGAGATGCTGTACAAGTGCCTGCTCACCAAGGAGTACAGCGTCACGCGGGAGGACTTCAACCGCAGGCTGCATCTGCTGAGACGGTGAGGACACAATGTATACCAGGTCTGCCTCCTGGAGTGACGGAGGAGATGCTGTACAAGTGCCTGCTCACCAAGGAGTACAGCGTCACGCGGGAGGACTTCAACCGCAGGCTGCATCTGCTGAGACGGTGAGGACACAATGTATACCAGGTCTGCCTCCTGGAGTGACGGAGGAGATGCTGTACAAGTGCCTGCTCACCAAGGAGTACAGCGTCACGCGGGAGGACTTCAACCGCAGGCTGCATCTGCTGAGACGGTGAGGACACAATGTATACCAGGTCTGCCTCCTGGAGTGACGGAGGAGATGCTGTACAAGTGCCTGCTCACCAAGGAGTACAGCGTCACGCGGGAGGACTTCAACCGCAGGCTGCATCTGCTGAGACGGTGAGGACACAATGTATACCAGGTCTGCCTCCTGGAGTGACGGAGGAGATGCTGTACAAGTGCCTGCTCACCAAGGAGTACAGCGTCACGCGGGAGGACTTCAACCGCAGGCTGCATCTGCTGAGACGGTGAGGACACAATGTATACCAGGTCTGCCTCCTGGAGTGACGGAGGAGATGCTGTACAAGTGCCTGCTCACCAAGGAGTACAGCGTCACGCGGGAGGACTTCAACCGCAGGCTGCATCTGCTGAGACGGTGAGGACACAATGTATACCAGGTCTGCCTCCTGGAGTGACGGAGGAGATGCTGTACAAGTGCCTGCTCACCAAGGAGTACAGCGTCACGCGGGAGGACTTCAACCGCAGGCTGCATCTGCTGAGACGGTGAGGACACAATGTATACCAGGTCTGCCTCCTGGAGTGACGGAGGAGATGCTGTACAAGTGCCTGCTCACCAAGGAGTACAGCGTCACGCGGGAGGACTTCAACCGCAGGCTGCATCTGCTGAGACGGTGAGGACACAATGTATACCAGGTCTGCCTCCTGGAGTGACGGAGGAGATGCTGTACAAGTGCCTGCTCACCAAGGAGTACAGCGTCACGCGGGAGGACTTCAACCGCAGGCTGCATCTGCTGAGACGGTGAGGACACAATGTATACCAGGTCTGCCTCCTGGAGTGACGGAGGAGATGCTGTACAAGTGCCTGCTCACCAAGGAGTACAGCGTCACGCGGGAGGACTTCAACCGCAGGCTGCATCTGCTGAGACGGTGAGGACACAATGTATACCAGGTCTGCCTCCTGGAGTGACGGAGGAGATGCTGTACAAGTGCCTGCTCACCAAGGAGTACAGCGTCACGCGGGAGGACTTCAACCGCAGGCTGCATCTGCTGAGACGGTGAGGACACAATGTATACCAGGTCTGCCTCCTGGAGTGACGGAGGAGATGCTGTACAAGTGCCTGCTCACCAAGGAGTACAGCGTCACGCGGGAGGACTTCAACCGCAGGCTGCATCTGCTGAGACGGTGAGGACACAATGTATACCAGGTCTGCCTCCTGGAGTGACGGAGGAGATGCTGTACAAGTGCCTGCTCACCAAGGAGTACAGCGTCACGCGGGAGGACTTCAACCGCAGGCTGCATCTGCTGAGACGGTGAGGACACAATGTATACCAGGTCTGCCTCCTGGAGTGACGGAGGAGATGCTGTACAAGTGCCTGGTGAAACGCATGTGAATTAATTATAATTTGTTAAAATAGGGACAGAGATCAACAATAAAAGTTTTTGCTTCAAAACTAAACTTATATTTCTATAAAATATAGGTATTCAGAACATAACAATAAACAGAACAGAACCCTATTGCGAATCATGTAATAGAGCCTGATAAATAAACATTAACAAAAATAGCCGACTATGGCTGAAAATTTCTTAGATTTAGATGCTTGAAAATTATTGCATAAATTTTCGTTACTCAAATCGCGTAACTGTGTATCAATCTCTCGACAATAGTACTTTTTAAATGTGTTTTCACATCTCCAGTTACCCCTCTCTAGTATCTCTTCTAGGGGTCGGTTCTCAAGCCATGCAAGTGAGGCGACGGCTGGGCGGCAACTACCAGGGGATGCATCAATTCCTGCATCCTTCAGCACTGAACGAATCAGCCCCAATTATGGTCTTAGAAGCTGCCTTGATCTCTCCACGTACTGTAATAAATAGATCATTGATGTTTTCATTCTCCTCTCTTCTACTGATGCTCAATTGTATGTAACGACGAATCCATGTGACAGGACAAATGGCTTTGATCTGATGCTTTCTTAATTCCCATCCTGACTGTCGCCTGTTACCTCTATCACTTTTAGATCCGTATGAAGGCCACAGTCTGATAGTATCTCCTTTGTCTTGATATTGAGAATCTGAGACTTTTAACAAAGTAAGATCATGTAATCTTCTGCCGGAAGCCAGGAGTAATATTGTAGCCGTTCTGCGAGCTGCTTCAAATAGTGTATTATTCCCAGTGTTATTTATTAACCAATCAAAAACCTGTCTTGGATCCCATATAGGACATTTATGTGTGCTTGGTTTAGCATTTTGAATAGCTCTTAGGACACTTTTAACAAGAAAATGGGAGAATATTTTATCGTTTTGGCCGCAGTATGTAGAGATAGCTGATTTATGGACTAACATGGTTTTATAGGAAAGTCCCTCCGATAGAAAAGTATCAGCAAGAAATTTTGCCACATCCCCAGGACTTGGGGCACCAGCATTTAAATTATTAGCAGCACACCATGTAATCCATCTGTTTATTGCAGGTAAGTATGTATTCAATGTAGATTGCCTCCAGCATCCGCTTAGTAGGATCTTCTGTTCTTTAGTCCAGTTAGCTATCATCTGCCCCCACCCCCAACCATCCAGACTTGCAGTGTTAATTGATCTATGTAAGGTGGGGGAAGGCCTGAGGTCAGATCTATCAGGACCTCCCCGAGATCTTTGATTACCATTGGTGGATGTAGTGCTCTGGACTCCAGGTCTGCCTTCCAAAATGGGCGATCCCAGTCCGGTGTAACTAGGAGGTATTTTCCATGTGCCTTGTTGAGATGTGCTAAGACACGGGGTATTAAGCTGGGGGGAGGGAATATCCATGCCAGCTGATAATTCCAATCTTGACTGAAGGCGTCTGTGAAAACCGAGCCACGATCTCTTGAGTTTATTGAGACGTACCTTGGCACCACAGCGGATTGTTTTGAGGCGAACAGATCTATGTTTGGGGTTCCTAGGAGCTGAAATATCCTCGAGGTTGCTGGTGGTAGAAGGTGCCATTCTGGTATTGGTCGCCTCCGAGACAACCGATCTGCTATTAGGTTGTATCTTCCTGGAAGGTACTGAGCTGACAGAGTTATTTCCCACTGATCCAGCAGAATTAGCAGCTGATGGGTCAGAGCTAGGAGGCCTATCGACCTTGTTCCTCCCTCTTTGCGTATATATGCAATCAAGGTCCGATTGTCTGACTGAAGGAGAACATGAGAACCCCTCAATTTCTGTGCATTGCTCTTTATTGCACAGAGTACTGCATACATCTCTTTCTTGTTGCTGTGCCATCGCTGTTGGCGTTTGTTCCAAGAGCCTGCTATGGGTGTTTGGTTTAATTGTGCTCCCCAGCCGATGTCTGACGCATCGGTGCTTAGAAAGTGCTGTATTTTGGGTAGATGAATTGGAACAGCTGGTGAGTCCATAGCTCCGATCCACCATTTCATCGCCTTTAAAGCCGCGTCCGAAATTGGAATGACCCTCCGGGGGTCGTTTTGGAATCTGCGAATTAAGATTTGCATGTGACGGCAATGAAGACGACCTCTTGCTACAACCATGCAGGCAAAATTCAGGAGGCCTAAAAGTTGCTGTAACTGGCGAAGCTTGCAGCTCTCCTGTTCTATCATTTTGCTTACGCATCTTATGATGCTCTGTTGCTTTTTTTATTGGCAGACACCTGAGGTTCTCGTGCGTCTTCCATTGTAACCCCAGAAACTCTATGTTCTGAGTCGGCACAAGGATAGATTTCTTGAAATTGATTTGCCATCCCAGTGCTCTCAGGACTTCCACAGCCTCCGCGGCCTGGAGGGACAGAACAGTCCTGTCCTGATGAGCTAGGAGGAAGTCGTCTAGGTAGACTAGAACCCGACAACCTCTCTTGCGTAGGATCTCCGCGACCCAGCAAGTGATGGCGGCGAATAACTTCGGTGCTGACGCAAGACCGAATGGAAGGCAAGTCATCTGCAAGATTTCCCCCATAAAACTCAACCGTAGAAAGGGCCTGTGAGACGGAGCTATCGGCACGTGAAAATAGGCCTGTGACAGGTCGATTTTTATCAGCCAATCGTCCTGTTGTAAGAATTCCGGAACAGATGTTTGCGAGATCAGGTGAAACGGTTTTGCTGCTACGAATCTGTTCAAGCCTCTTAAGTCGATTATGGGTCTCATGCTCCCATCGCTCTTTTTCCTTAGAAACATTCTTGAGAAGTGACTTGGTGTTATATTGGGCGGAGTTTCTAATATTTTTAATTTTTTTAGTTCTTCGATTTGGGTTGACATTTGGGCAGATGGTTTGGTAGCAAACTTGTGAATCACTCCTAAAGATGGGTAAACAAGGGGGGGCTTTTTTATAAAGGGGATTCGAGAAGCTGTTACAGCTCTCATGATAAATTGGTTGGCTCCGAGCTCCATCCACTTCTTTTGATAATCCACTAAGCAACCCCCTCTGAACTCCATCTGGTAGTCATTTAGGCTGACTTCTTGGTGTTCCTTCAGATTGGGAACGAAAAGTAGATTTCTTCCCCTGGCCCTTCCCTTGTCTGTCATAATTTTTTGAGTTTCTTGGGTATTTGAATCTCTTTGGATTAAATGTTGAAGTTGATTGCCCAAGTTCCCCCTGTTTCCTCTTCAATGAAAACTTAGGGTCTTTAGGGAGTGCAGGGTTTAGCCATGTTTGTGGGCCCCCCAATGATTGTATTAAAGGCAGTAATTTTTCCTTATCAAAGAGATGTTCGACACTCGGTGGAATATTCCGGAGCGCTGCCTGAATAGGTTTGTTTGAGATTTGCTTCAGTATCCTTTCTCGTCTTGTTTCTACACATTCAGCTCTTTTCCCACAGATTACTTGTAGTGTCTCCTCTATGTTTTTGTATGTATCTGAATTACTGCCGAAGCTGTTAGAGATTTTTTCAAATAAATTTTGTGCATTTAAGTCTTGGGGAGATTGAAAAGCCCAGTCTACAATGCTTTGTAGTCCAGATCTTAGTAACTCTCTTTGTTCTAATACTGCATTTGATAATCCAGCAACTACAGCTTCGGTTCCAGCTAAGAAATCCTTCTCTTTATTAAGGTGACAAAGTTCATCGTTCAACTTTAATTCTACAAAGGCAGGTGTTGCAGCGAATGTTTGCAGGGATTTAGAATATCTAATGTGTTTCCAGAGTGGATCACCAAAGTGTTGCAATTCCTTAATTTGCCTCACTCTGTCGGGTGCGGCAGTTTTGGTCATTTTAGATCTATTAAAGTCAGTCTCAATTTTGCCCAATTCTAATGTTTTTCTACCGACGTTAGGGTTGGTAATGAACCCAGTGGGTGCTTCATTACTATTATTCTGGGTAAGGTCAGACTGGTACGAGCCGCCGAGACTCTGCATGCATAAATTCGAAAGATAACTCACCTGAGTTATCAAAGCATCGATGCGTGGATCGGTAGATCGGCAGTGTTTCCGTTTGTGTACTGGTCTCTCACTCTCGGAGGATGTGGAAGACGAGCTTGAACTTGACGAGTTCTCCTCGCCCGCGCCATTATGAGAGATCGTTTCATCCACTTCGGCGTTTGGCGCGGCTTCGTCACCGGCGTTTTGAACAGCCGGAATTACGACAGCCTCGTTCATGATTGTTACGGAAAACTATAGTATGCGAATCACTGCACTATTTATGGACACTTTGATCACTTTCAGAGACTTTTGTAACTCTAATTATGCAAACTAAACTTTTGACAAACGATAATGGCGGCGAGTAACACACGCAATGACCAAAGAGAATATAATCACTCCGTTTTAAGAGACGCCATTCCATACATTGGTCTGAGCTCGAGGTTTTTTTTTTTTCTTTTTTTTTTTCTTGGCACAGGTGAACATTGCCAACCACACGGCATGAACATTGGTTTTATTAATGTTGGCATGACTGGTATTTGACAACTGACAGCGTTACGTAGTGATGGGAAACTGTCGATAGATTCCCACGATAGTTACTAGTGATGGGAAATATCGAAAAATATCGACAGCGGACTGCTCCCTAGATCTTGTTATTTTTCAGATTTATTTTAATAGGGAAATAACAATTTTAAATATTTCAAAACACATTTATTGAAACATTTAATTGGTATTAAACAATATTGATTGATGAATTCTATTTCTATTGTAATGCCTTCCAAAAAAATATATGAAATCGTGTTGAAAACAAAGTTTAACTTATTTGATACAGTTTTCCAAGCCGGGACAACAAGCTAGTCAGCATACTTCTGGATTTACAGTGGACCAGCTTAATAATAATAGGAATATGGACAGTGATCAGTAGTGATCACTTCATCAAAGAAATAATAATGAATGGAGACATCATAAAAGATCCGACAAAAATAGCAAATAGATAATGTCTGATCGTGACATTTATATGGTTTAGAAAAGTGTCAGATTACTTACATATTGTTTTACTTAAAAGATTATTAATTATAAACAGAATTGTCTATGACATCGTGGACCACACTACACCTTTCGGCTAAAAGTTCTGTCTGATCAGATGTTGGCCCTGGGCGTTCAAACGAAGGTCCTGGGCATATAAAATGCGGTCCGGGTATAACAGATGGATTTCCAGATGAATCTGTAAAACATTTTATTAAAATTATTGAATATTTTGATTTAAGAGTGTATTAAGTTGAGAGTTGTTATATTCATTGAACTCCTCTGAGTTCTCTGAATATAACGAATATTTTTAAACAAGCAGTATAAAAATGTACCTTTTAATTCAATCATTTTTAGATTTGTTCATTTCTTCATGTCGAAAATGTTTACCGCAAACATACTTAAGTTGATGCAGTTTCTCTATTGGCATGTAAACAAGATCTCCTTAGCCAGCTCTAATCCACTTCAAAGACCTGAAATAAATTTTGAAGAAATTATACAGGGTTATTTCTAAACCTTGGCATCCTTCAAACCACCTTGTGTACCGGCCATTCTGAACAATAGTTGTTCTATGACTTTTGTAAATTCGCGAAAAAAATTACAAGTTTTCATACAAAATCGGTCGCGTGACTGAAAATGTTGTTCAGGATGGTTAGTAGAAAGGGTGGTGTGAAGGATGCCGGTGTTTAAAAATAACCCTGTATTTACAACTATCAAAGAACTGTTTGTCTGCTAGGCAATTCAAATTCATGCATATCAAATGGGTTTAGGTTTAAATTACTTATAAATGCTGTGTAAATACAAACCTCTCTGGATCATGTGAAATATCTACTAGCCAGGAACCTTCCAGGAACACACCTAAGGCTGACAAACGCCTTATACCACCTGATACAACGCACTTCTTAAAGTTACGTGTATGCCCACGAGACGATTCCATGGTCAAAACTAAACACAATAGCACTTAATAAATAACACAAAACTATGATAAAACTGATTAACACAACAAGTCCAAAAATAACAAGAAAAGTGGCGTTAAACGTCCAAACATAACAAAGAAAGAAACACGTAACTCGACGTAAGATCAGGAGGGAGGATTTCACTTGATTCACATTTTATTTACGAAAATATGTATCGTTCCCAATAAATTTTGAAAAAAAACGCCATATTGAAGTCAGATGTCAAGTTTGGCCGGATCTTGCCTTGCCAACATAGCGAAATAAAATTTTAAGTTATGATGTTGGAAAACCAGACGTACTCCCACAGAATACATTAATTGCGGTCTTGTAGTCATTACTGCTAGGGAATAAGGCTAAAAGTAGCATATCATGACGAAATATTACATTTGTTTCCGCGGTGTCCACCCACTGGCAATGACAACTTCGCGAAGTTCGCGCCTACTGGTGACACTAAGGTGACAGATGGGTTTACGTTCCGAAATCAGTCACCGACGTATATAAAACCGTAAGTACAGGATAAATATAAGGTGAGTACACACTGCTTCTTCATAAGCGACGCTGTGTTTTCGACAGGCTCATAATACGAATAATTGAATTTGACAGCATCACAAACGTCAAATCGACGAACATTCCGACGACGTCTCTGATCTATCGTTAGGAGTATCGTTTCGTTTGTATTTGTAAAAACTTTTTTCAGCCATTTATGGTCCACACTGAAGAATAATAAACCAAACAGCCAATCTTTTTTTTAATTTTACAAGCATTTGTCGTATCGTTACGAATAAATCGATATCATTTGGCGTAGTAGACCCCCAGGTCTGCCTCCTGGAGTGACGGAGGAGCTGCCTTCAATATTGTTTGTTTTATGTTTTTTACTATTTTGATATTGTTACGACCATGGGGGTACCATGCAAACGAAATTAGAACCCATCCATCTAACGGATAAGGTCTATATTCCCTTGCGCCGGTTCGGCCGACTGTGCTTATGTGACGTATCACATACGCACAGACGGCCGAACCCACGCGTCGAACGCAATCGAAACTTATTTTATTTATTTATTTATTTATTTATTTATTTTTCAAGGGAAACATACATACTTTTTTAAACATTAACATAGCTCACATTTTCTAATGCATATGACAATAAAGTTTCCACAGTTAAATTGTTCATATTCAACAAGCAAACAAACAGGATGGACTCGGATAGTAAATTTTATACACCATAATAAAATATAAGCGTCACCAATCATTTGAATTATACGTTCACTATAATAAAATAAAAGCATGAATAATCATTTGAACACATTCTCAATTTCCTTCCTATATCTTCCCAGTGACAAGGCAAATGGGTCAATATGTGAAAAACGACTATTGTATAATTTGCATGCTCGATCCACAAAGTTGTTGCTGCCATAGTTAGTACGCATAAGAGGAGTACAGAATAATAATCTATTTCTAGCACTAATTCTTTGACATCTGTATCCAACCATACTTAAAAGCGGCGATGAATCGACTTTACTATGTAAAATTTTATATAATAACATTTGATCTCTGACATGGCGACGAGATTTCAAATCAATATTTAATAATGATAGTTTTTGCGGCATTACCGGCCGTTCTATAATTAATATGTTTCAAGAATTTATTATGAATTTTCTCTATTGAATCAATGTAAATATTGTACTGTGGGTTCCAAGCTGCAGAACAATACTCCAATACCGAACGAACCAATGAATTATATAGCATAACTAGAGTAGAGGGCTTTTTAAAATCTTTGGAAACACGTAGGACAAATCCAAGCATCTTATACGATTTATCAACTATTTTCTCAATATGCGATTTAAATAATAACTTTTCATCCAAAAACACTCCCAGGTCGCGCAACTCGGTCACTCGGCGTGGACCTTACGCATGTTTTAGTTAGAAAAATATCAAAGAGACTATGTGGTGACATTGTTTAGTGTAATATAATAAAATAATTGTTAAATTCTATTATTATTAAAATAAAAAATGTTTTGTTCTCTTTAATGTTTATATTAAATAATCAAAAATAAAATGTAAAACTAGGTACCTGTACATATAGTATTAATAAGTAATTGATAATAAATGTTTTACATTCTTATTAATGTTTATTTTAAATATAATCAAAATAAAATGTAAAACTATGTACTTGTACACAAAGTATTAATAAGTAATTGATAATAAATGTTTTACATTCTTATTAATGTTTATTTTAAATATAATCAAAATAAA
>CM026274.1:5539725-5600359 GCA_014851415.1 Cnaphalocrocis medinalis
CCCGAATATTTTAGTTTAGATAATATCCGGACCGGGGGGAGAGTTCGGTCATGAGACACACAACTCTGCACGGGCGGGTGGCTGGCAATGGTTGCCTATCTCAGACAGATGGCATCAGCTGACATCGGTAGGATTAGAGGCAGTTCGAGGCAAAGTTTTAAGAAGGCGTTCATAGTACTCAGTGAATTTAACTGTTCATTTTCACATTTAGCCAACTGATCTGATTCTGGTTCGATTCTATTTAATCGGTGGTAAATATGATTTAAAAGAGCCTCGGTTCTACCCGAAAGTCCTTTATCGAAACCTTCCTTGTAACACCGTCAGATCAGTGCGAATTTTAAGGAGGCAGTTCTACCACCTAATAGATCAGATGTTGGTCAAGGATGGGAGGTAGAAATATCATCAGAGGGCATACTAATAGAAAGCTTAGTTATCTGCCTACGAGCTCTTCTACGGTATAGCAGAAGTGTCACCACGAAGATTCACCTCGTATTCCAGCTCAGCTTGTTAAGCGACAAGAATTTGATTTTATGAGACATAGTTAGCAATTAGCAAGGTTGGAATTAAATAGATTATATGCGATTTAAGTTAAAAAAAATAGACTAGTACGAGTATGTACCCACACGGTGTGACAATTTAAATACGTTTAAGTAAGTAAGATTATATAAGAATTTAGATATGTAATGTGTAACGTGTACTTAAGCTAGACAAAATGGCTGCCAGTCGTACAAAGCAAACGAGTTTTTTAAGAGTTTAAGAGAGCAATTATGTTTCAAGCAGTAGGTAAATAGTAAGTATATAGAATTAGATATAAATTTGTGTACGAATAGCAGTCAGTTACAAAGAAATACACAGAATTAAGTAGAAAAACACAGTTAGCAAAAACACAGCTTTTAACTTTCCCCATAGAATTTTTTGTTAGCCAAATGGTTATAATAATTTTGAAAAGGTTAGAATGAAGTTATTGCCAAACGACTCTAAACGGATGACCTGGCCCACCAACAGAAGGTTAGTGCTAGGTAAGTTGGCTCAGGTAGAGGTATTACACCGTGCGCAGTCCAAAAGAACTACGGCGGGATAAGACTTAACAATTACCCTTGATGAAAAAAATATGACAATATAGCTGATTAAAAGGACATTTATATCAAAATATTTTTATAATATGATAAAGCGGGAGTATCTCATAAAATCAGTTCAAACCACGCTTTAATCTTACTGTTTGTTGGCGACTGGCTGTCAACCTGTGCAACCATGGTGCAACCTAATTTTTTATCTATGCTTTTTCGAGGTGTCAAATGGTTGTCGTCTGACTATTATCAAATTGTTTTTATTTACCTATTTTCACGTAATTACTTTTTTGTGGTTTTGTTCTCGTTTACAGGTGTAGTCTCTCATATTAATCGCCATTTACCACGTCATTCATTACCTACACTTAGAACATTTATTTTTTGTTAAAAAGAACTACTTTGTCAAGTTAATTCGTAGAATTCGAAATATATTTTTTTGGTGATTTAATTTGATGAAACGAAACGTAGCGCGTTTGACGCTAGATAAAGACAGTGACAGCTAATCAAATAACGGTTTAAGTCATTTCTTAGGGACGTAGATAGGTATTTATTCTATTCTAACCTGTTTGGTTTGGCCTTTAATAAAAGTACTAATTGTGCTTGAATCTATTTATTTTAACACCAAGTAACTGTATATATAATAACACTAAGTAACAAAATAATTATCTCCAATCTAAGCCGCTAGTCTGCCTACTTTAGCAAAAATAAAAAAAAAAGCTTCTTACTACTTCTTAGGTTATGTTGTATAGATATTTACAAGAATACCATTCCTTAAAATGTAAATAACGAGAATACCATCCTTTGACAGTAGGTCTAGGATAGTCTGTGGTTGAAAGAAGCCCATGAAAGAAGCAATACGAATGAAACTAGCGCCGCCAACCACAGACTATCTACAGACTAACCACAGACTATATAACTAGGAATGGTATTCTTGTAAATATACAACATAACCTCTAAACAAAACATCGGTAATATAAGAAATTCCCGCTTTTACAAGAAAACAGTGATGCTGTTTTAGATTATTTACTTAATGAGCAATCCATTGATACCTAGGTCGTTAAGGGTAGCGGAGATTTTAGTTCAAGTCACCACTTCTATGAAAACCGCCGACGTTCTTTGGTGACCACTCCCTCGTTTGTTTTGTGTACTGATGGGACAAGTTATACAGTATAAAAAAAAAAGATCTGGTCGGGATATTGAGTGTATTTGGATTCCCTTTTGGGCGCCAGTGAAACGTTAGAGAGTTTGTTAGGAAAGAAAACACTCTTATTTTCACCAACAAACTGTATTCACAAATTTCTAGGTAGGTTCTTCCAAACACACTCAAATATGTAGGTCCCGCTCAGCACTAGCACTCCCCTGGTCTCTCGAAGATCGGTCCTGGCGCAGCCCAGGCCAACGTTTCGAGATCTCCGCCGTGCAGTCCAGCGACGATGTGCAGGCGAGTAGACGGGAAGGCAGAAGAAAGACGTAAGAAGGTAGTAGAAAGACCAAGGTAGACCAAGGAAGGCCAAGGAAGACCCCGGAAGACCCGCAACTGAAAACGAACAACAGGCCTGTTCAGCAGTTGCCAGGGTTTTGTTGTTCGGTCTGGGCCGGGGAGTCTACGGGGACCTAATATTTAGCACCCGACCAGACCGTACAACGTAAAAGCTTTACAATTTAACAAAGTGGTAGGTAGATTTAAGCGACGTCGAAGTGACGCGCAGCAGAAGGCTTTAAGAGAGCAAATTACAGTTATTATAGTAAAGGAAAGAAGAGGAAGCTAATGGCAATTAAATATGCTGTAAGGAAAACATATTAATACACTTTAAATGCAATGGGAAAGAAAGGTGTGAGTAGCTTAATTACACTGCGTTACACGATTTTGGTACCCGTTAAACTGATAGCTGGAATGAATTGGTAATGAGTCACACATAAAATGTTCCAAATAGATGCGGTATCCATCACGTCTAGTTTTCGAGGCCTACATGTCAATCATTATTTTAACTACCCTCACTTCGGACATATAAGAAGCAGTTGAGGTTTTCGATGTGCTATACTTTTTAATTCTTTTGTTTTATTCATAAATCGTTTCTTTTCGATAACCTCGATATCTCTAAACATATTTCTTTTAAATCCAATGATGAATACTGAACGAAGTGGCCGTCGCAGCTGCAAATATAATATTACTACCACTCCACATTAAACTTGGTCTAATGAAAAATTTTGTCAAAGCTATGAACAAGGAGGGAGATGGATTTTTATATTTGAAGACGATATTTTCAAAGTTAAGTGACGCAAAACTCAAAGAAGGGATATTCGTGGGACCACAAATACGCACATTGATGAAAGATCCGAAATTTGACAAAAAGCTTACTGACAAGGAACTCGATGCTTGGTTATCACTGAAAACAGTTATAAAAGAGTTTTTAGGGAACCATAGGGCCGCAAATGCGGAACAGCTAGTTAACAACATGTTAAGAGCATAATTATGAAAAGCTGGGTTGTAGGATGTCGTTAAAAATTCACTTTCTTCATTCCCACTTTTCTTTTTTTCCATCTAATCTTGGTGCTGTCAGTGATCAGCAGGGCGAGAGGTTCCACCAAGATATAGAGAAACTTGAAGAACGATTTCAAGGCTGTTGGGACACAAATATGCTAGGCGATTACTGTTGGCGCCTAAAACGAGAGGATACTACTAAACACAAAAGACAAAGTTAAAATTAAAGGTATTCTGGGTTTAAATTGTATGTATTGATTTTTTTTTGTACTAATTACATCAAAAAGAAAAAAATAAACTTGATTAATAAAAAAAAATCCGGTACATTTTATTGAATTCCTTTATTATGTTTGAGAACTTTAAATTTTTAGCATTATTTGTCATATCTTCATAGAAAAAAAATTATACGTCATGGAAAGAAAAAATGAACGTATTCTTACTAAGCGATAGGAATAAATAGGAAAACATGAAATTTCAAAGAGGGTACTTCATTTTTTTTTTCATTTGTAACGCAGTGTTATTTGAATGTGTGATAGATAGATAGATAGATATTCTTTATTGCACAGAAAATAGAATACATGAGTGAAACAACAGCTATAGACAGTACAATAAGGCGGTCTTATCGCTTGTAGCGATTTCTTCCAGACAACCTTTAGGTAGAGGAGAGAAAACAGCGATGTGTGCCTAATTATGGGGTCCGCAACGGTTATGCGAAATACACTTGGTCGATGAACGCTTTGTCGAATGAATTATTTACCGAACACCTTTTTGCCGAAGCACTAATGGTCGACGAACGATTGACCGAATGAACTATTTACTTCAATTTGCCTTCAAATTATTGGAATAAATTCAATTCGTAAAACAAATCTAGTGAATTGATCAAATCCCTAAATTGGTTCAGTGAAATGCCGAAAAACATGTTAAGGTATGGTTAGGTATTTAGGGCAGAGGTTAGGTTAGGGTTTTTTTATTTATGACCACCCAGAAATACTTAAATTTTATTCCGGGTGGTCATAAAAAAAAATAACCTTAACCTAACTTTTATGTACCACGAAAGTTCATTCGGTCAATCGTTCGTCGACCATTAATACAATCGAGCAATAGTTGTTCGGCAAATAATTCATTCGACCAAACGTTCATCGACCAAGTGTATTTCGCATAACCGTTACGGACCCCTAATTATGTCACCATGTCACTGGGAACTTACTTGTAGTCCTGCGGGTCTTTTCTTGATATTAACACAGATTAAGAATATTAATTTATAGATTATTAATATTAAAATAGAGTCTCACACGACCTCGATTACAGAGCGTTATGAAATAGGAGGTAACTCTATGTGTGAACTCGTTTAGAGGGAAAATGGGGCGAGCGGGGTTGCGCAGGAGCTTTTAAACCCCAGGGGAGGGAGGCAGGGTAGAAACGACGTCCTATTGGCGTAGCCATAAAAGGAGATGCGCGACAAAATATTTGAAACAACGGCAGAGGAGTGTTCCATTAAGAGTAGCGGAACTGTGATTTAATTATTATTATTATAGTGAAATATTATATAGTGCCGATTCGAACTGTCTGCCGCGATCCGTAACGATGTCAGTGGGACATCTAAACCGTGCAATCCAACCTTGAGAAGTGCTTTAGCTACTGTCTCAGCCGTGATGTTTTTGAGTGGTATTGCCTCTGGCCATCGAGTAAAGTGATCGACGACTGTGAGACAATATCTAAATTCCTGGCAAGGTGGCAAAGGACCGATAATGTCGATGTGAATTTGCGTAAAACGGCATCGCGGCAGTTTAAAGCTTCCCAACGGTGAGGAAACATGACGTGTCACCTTTGCACTTTGGCACGCTATACAACCACGAGCCCACTCCCTACAGTCTTTTCGTATGTTTGGCCATACAAACCGCTCTGATACTAATTTCACCGTAGCATTTGTGCACCAGGGTGGCTCAGAGAATGTAGGCTGTCAAAAACCTGACGGCGCATTGCCTTCGTCACGTATGGTCTGTGAGTACTGCCACTCTCGTCGCAGTACAGCTCGGCATGAGATCCTGGGATTCTTACCTTCCTCAGGCGCAATGAAGTGTCACCACACAGTAGCTGCTGCAATTCAGGGTCGGACAATTGAGCATTGGCTAGTGCCGTGAGATCAATGGGCTGAGAAATCTCCTCGATGCGAGATAACGTATCAGCCACAACGTTGTCCTTCCCTGCGATATGCCGTATATCTGTGGTGAACTTTCCAATGAAATCCAGATGCCGAAACTGTCTAGGTGAGCAGTTTTCCTTTCGTGAATGGATCGCGAAGACAATGGGCTTGTAGTCCGTGTAAATTATAAAGTTCCTCGCCTCGACCATGTGTCGGAAATATTTTATTGCCTCATAAATAGCGAGGAGTTCACGGTCATAGGGCGAGTACTTTTGCTGTGATGGCATCAGCTTTCTGGAAAAGAATGCCAGCGGCTGCCACTCACCATCTTTAAGTTGCTGCAAAACTGCGCCTATCGCCGTATCAGAACCATCGGTGACCAAGGCCAGTTTTAAGTTGCAGTTCGGATGCGCCAGGAGTGCCGCTCTGCAAAGGCTGTCTTTGCAAGCGGTGAAGGCGTCGTGTTCCTTGGCTGTGAACGTGATGGGATGTGAACCCTTAACGGAGTCAGTTAAAAGCCCGTTAAGTGGGGCTTGGAATTGCGCGGCACAAGGGATGAACCTTCGATAAAAGTTCAACATCCCAAGGAAATGACGCAACTCTCTGACCGTCTTTGGGACTGGGAAGTCCTGGAAGGCCTGAACCTTCGCTGATAGAGGCTTAGCTCCTGCTGCCGAAATGTCATAACCCAGAAACTTTACTGAAGATGCCCCGAAAACGCATTTGGATGTGTTAATTACCATCCCGTACTCCTTCAGCCTGGTGGAGAGTTGGCGAAGGTGGTCAGCATGGGTGGTCTCATAGTAGTGTGTTATTGGGCATTCTAGCTCACTTTCGTTCGGTTGCAACGCAACCTCACTCGTTTGCAGAATGCCCAATAACACCAAAACACATCGCGCTTAATATGTCATGCATGATTGGGTTTAAGATTCGAGACCTAACCGCATTGCGTTTACTGCAGATGAGTACTTACATGATTTGATACAGCCGTTGCACATCAGATAAACATTTTGTTCTATAAATCGATGATCTGTACGTTACCAATTACTAATGTGAGCCAACTCCTAAAAGTCTTTTCTCTTGAATCGTATTCACGGGTCATTAGACTCATGCCCTCAGACAGCGACAGCTCTATGAGGTATAACATAAAAACTAATTGAGTGAGCAGCTTGCCTCAAGAGACACCCAGAATATTTATCTGTACCAGCTTGGCTCATATCTCTCCACCCATCTAGATTTTTAATGTTATACGTATATGAGCTTGCTGTTAGGTTACATCCATGAATACGATAAAAATAATGATCTGTTCGTTACCAAACCAAATACTAATGTGAGCCAGCTCCCAAAGTCATTTTACCTATCTCTTAAATCGTATTCATGGGCCGTA
The DNA here is from genome assembly GCA_014851415.1 of Cnaphalocrocis medinalis. Lineage (NCBI taxonomy): Eukaryota > Metazoa > Arthropoda > Insecta > Lepidoptera > Crambidae > Cnaphalocrocis > Cnaphalocrocis medinalis. Next base: position 5,546,805 of record CM026274.1, read on the forward strand.
TAGACTCATGCCCTTAGACAGCGACAGCTCTATGAGGTAAAACTTAAAAACTAATTGGGTGAGCAGCTTGCCTCAAGAGACACTTAGAGTATTTCTCTATACCAGCTTAGCTCATGTCTCTCCACCCAAAATAATTATTAGTGTTAAACGTATAGGAGCTTGCTGTTAGGTTACATCCACAAATACGATAAAAGCATGATCTGTACCTTACCATGGACAAAAGTGGGGTAGCTTCCTAATTTATTTCACCTCTTAAATCGTATTCACGGGCCATATAGACTCATGCCCTTAGACAGCTACAGCGCTATGAGATATAACTTAAAAACTAATTGGGTGAGCAGCTTGCCTCAAGAGACACCCAGAGTATTTCTCTGTACCAGCTTGGCTCATGTCTCTCCACCCAACTTAATTTTTAGTGTTATACGTATAGGAGCTTGCTGTTAGGTTACATCCACGAATACGATAAAAGATAAATAATAATTAGGTAAACGAGCCCCTTCTGTCCACACCGTCTCGATTGTGTCAGCCGTTACGGTCGAGTCTAATGCACAAGCTGAAGCGATTTGACGACCCGTTTAGCGCAATGGTTTGAGCGCCGGTTGAGACGCAAGGGTCGCGGGTTCGATTCCCGCACCAACACAAATGTTTGTTGATGAAACAGATATTTGTGTTGGGTCTGGGTGTTTGTGGTACCTTCGTTGTTTCTGGTTTCCATAGTACAAAGGAAAACCTTAGTTTAGGACCAGGACAATGTATGTGATGTTGTCTCAATTTATTATTTATTTATTTATTTCGATTCGTTTGCGCATGTGCATTTTTGGTGAACCAAAATAATTGTAACTCATTTATCCGTTCTAACTATAGACACACTTTTTATATTATGAGGACACAACCAGACAAGGTTCTCTCTCATTTTAGCTAATACAGTTTCAGACAGTAAAATAATATAAATTGTATAATATATTTTCTATTTATTAATATAAGTGATTAGTTAATTACTTATCACCAGTTATGGATGTAAATGATATGAACTATAGTACACCAGTCACAGGAAATCTAATCATAAACCATCGTTTTTATAATATAATGACAGCTTTCTGATATTACACCACTTTGTTAATAATAGGTACACAGTAATGTGTCCTATAATTATATCTATCATCTAGTTTGAAACTAAAGTAATCAATGTATTATTTATTTGATGATGAAGGCAGAGCAAGAGCAGGCATGAATGCGATGCAATTTAGGAAACGAACTTTTTTTCTTTTGAACCCCGAACCTTTTGTGCATATGCCCTACATCTTAACCACTATGCCATCGAGGTTGTTAAAGTCAATAGGTTGGTAGCTTTTCAATTGGACCATACGTAAATGCAGCGACGACTTGCGCATGCCGTATGCTATATGACACCTCGTCGACACTCATACCTAAATGCACCGATTCCTGAATGTTTAACGTTATCGATGAATGAAATATGATATTATTAATGCCTTGTTGGTCTAGTGGTTTAAGTACCAAGCTATGATCTCGGGTCAAAATGTACTTGTTCCAGGGAGGAATCGTAGCATTCGTAGCCTCTACCCCCGGATTATTAACCAGACCACTTCTTTAACTACTGCAGAGTACTCTTAAGCAACTAAAAGCCAAAAACGAAAAATAAAAAGTTTTGAAAATTTTTCCGAGATTTGATGGAAGTCGATGGTCGTTTTGTTAGGAAAGTTTACCTAACCCCAGTATTTTTCCCCATACAAATTTTTTAAGTCAAATTTTGGGGGTCAATTTTTCCCCTTTACACTGGGGGTAGGGGGTTGGCACTTTGCAAGGGTCAAGATATCACCTAGTCTGATTTTTCAAAAAGCGAAAGTAGTCAGGTTTCCCTTGGGAAATATTTATTTTCGATTTTTGAAAAATCCAAAAGTGTATCTTGACGATGCACTAATGGTGTCAGACTTTTTCTATGTGAATTTTTATAAGTCCAAAACCCGTTAAAAATTCGCCAAAAATCGGGGTATTGTCTGATATCCCTTGGGATTGGGGCTATCCCTGGGGATAATTATAGAGCGTTTTGGGTCAAAATTTGGGCGTGCCTACCCCTTTGTTTGTGATTGAAAATCAAGTTGTCACCTTAGTGTCACCAGTAGGCGCGAACTTCGCGAAGTTGTCATTGCAGTCTTCACCAGGAAGAACTTCTGGCGACGCTGTGTTTTCTCTCGGCTCATAATAATCGTTTTATTGTTGTGTAAAACGGTTATATTATGAGCCTGTCGAAAACACAGCGTCGCTTATGAAGACGTGTTTGTTATCTGCTGGTGAACACAAGAACACACGCAATGTTGAGAATTAAAATTATATTTTTTAAAATAGACAGAAACCAACAATAAAAGTTTTTACTTCAAAATTAAACTTATATTTCTGTAAAATATAGGTATTCAGAACATAACATAAACAGAACAGAAAACATTAACAAAAAATAGCCAACTTATGGCTGAAAATTTCTTAGGTTTAGATGCTTGAAAAATTATTGAATAAATTTTCGTTACTTGAATCGCGTAACTGTGTATCAATCTGTCGACAATAGTACTTTTTAAATGTGTTTTCACATCTCCAGTTACCCCTCTCTAGTATCTCTTCTAGGGGTCGGTTCTCGAGCCATGCGAGTGAGGCGACGGCTGGGCGGCAACTACCAGGGGATGCATCAATTCCTGCATCCTTTAGCACTGAACGAATCCAGCCCCCAATTATGGTCTTAGAAGCTGCCTTGATCTCTCCACGTACTGTAATAAATAGATCATTGATGTTTTCATTCTCCTCTCTTCTACTGATGCTCAATTGTATGTAACGACGAATCCATGTGACAGGACAAATGGCTTTGATCTGATGCTTTCTTAATTCCCACCCTGACTGTCGCCTGTTACCTCTATCACTTTTAGATCCGTATGAAGGCCATAGTCTGATAGTATCTCCTTTCTCTTGATATTGAGAATCTGAGACTTTTAACAAAGTAAGATCATGCAATCTTCTACCCGAAGCCAGGAGTAATATTGTAGCCGTTCTGCGAGCTGCTTCAAATAGTGTATTATTCCCAGTGTTATTTATTAACCAATCAAAAACCTGTCTTGGATCCCATATAGGACATTTATGTGTGCTTGGTTTAGCATTTTGAATAGCTCTTAAGAAAATGAAAAATGAAAATGAAAATATATGCGCAGTATGTAGAGATAGCTGATTTATGGACTAACATGGTTTTATAGGAAAGTCCCTCCGATAGAAAAGTATCAGCAAGAAATTTTGCCACGTCCTCAGGACTTGGGGCACCAGCATTTAAATTATTAGCAGCACACCATGTAATCCATCTGTTTAATGCAGGTAAGTATGTATTCAATGTAATGTGTGTTGCTGGTGGTAGAAGGTGCCATTCTGGTATTGGTCGTCTCCGAGACAACCGATCTGCTATTAGGTTGTATCTTCCTGGAAGGTACTGAGCTGATAGTGTTATTTCCCACTGATCCAGCAGAATTAGCAGCTGATGGGTCAGAGCTAGGAGGCCTATCGACCTTGTTCCTCCCTCTTTGCGTATATATGCAATCAAGGTCCGATTGTCTGACTGAAGGAGAACATGAGAACCCCTCAATTTCTGTGCGTTGCTCTTTATTGCACAGAGTACTGCGTACATCTCTTTCTTGTTGCTGTGCCATCGCTGTTGGCGTTTGTTCCAAGAGCCTGCTATGGGTGTTTGGTTTAATTGTGCTCCCCAGCCGATGTCTGACGCATCGGTGCTTAGAAAGTGCTGTATTTTGGGTAGGTGAATTGGAACAGCTGGTGAGTCCATAGCTCCGATCCACCATTTCATCGCCTTTAAAGCCGCGTCCGAAATTGGAATGACCCTCCGGGGGTCGTTTTGGAATTTGCGAATTAAGATTTGCATGTGACGGCAATGAAGACGACCTCTTGCTACAACCATGCAGGCAAAATTCAGGAGGCCTAAAAGTTGCTGTAACTGGCGAAGCTTGCAGCTCTCCTGTTTTATCATCTTGCTTACGCATCTTATGATGCTCTGTTGCTTTTTTATTGGCAGACACCTGAGGTTCTCGTGCGTTTTCCATTGTAACCCTAGAAACTCTATGTTCTGAGTCGGCACAAGAATAGATTTCTTGAAAATGATTTGCCATCCCAGTGCTCTCAGGACTTCCACAGCCTCCGCGGCCTGGAGGGACAGAACAGTCCTGTCCTGATGAGCTAGGAGGAAGTTGTCTAGGTAGACTAGAACCCGACAACCTCTCTTGCGTAGGATCTCCGCGACCCAGCAAGTGATGGCGGCGAATAACTTCGGTGCTGACGCAAGACCGAATGGAAGGCAAGTCATCTGCAAGATTTCCCCCATATAACTCAACCGTAGGAAGGGCCTGTGCGACGGAGCTATCGGCACGTGAAAATAGGCCTGTGACAGGTCGATTTTTATCAGCCAATCGTCCTGTTGTAAGAATTCCGGAACAGATGTTTGCGAGATCAGGTGAAACGATTTTGCTGCTACGAATCTGTTCAAGCCTCTTAAGTCGATTATGGGTCTCATACTCCCATCGCTCTTTTTCCTTAGAAACATTCTTGAGAAGTGACTTGGTGTTATATTGGGCGGAGTTTCTAAAATTTTTAATTTTTTTTAGTTCTTCGATTTGGGTTGACATTTGGGCAGATGGTTTGGTAGCAAACTTGTGAATCACTCCTAAAGATGGGTAAACAAGGGGGGGCTTTTTTATAAAGGGGATTCGAGAAGCTGTTACAGCTCTCATGATAAATTGGTTGGCTCCGAGCTCCATCCACTTCTTTTGATGATCCACTAAGCAACCCCCTCTGAACTCCATCTGGTAGTCATTTAGGCTGACTTCTTGGTATTCCTTCAGATTGGGAACGAAAAGTAAATTTCTTCCCCTGGCCCTTCCCTTGTCTGTCATAATTTTTTGAGTTTCTTGGGTATTTGAATCTCTTTGGATTAAATGTTGAAGTTGATTGCCCAAGTTCCCCCTGTTTCCTCTTCAATGAAAACTTAGGGTCTTTAGGGAGTGCAGGGTTTAGCCATGTTTGTGGGCCCCCCAATGATTGTATTAAAGGCAGTAATTTTTCCTTATCAAAGAGATGTTCAACACTCGGTGGAATATTCCGGAGCGCTGCCTGAATAGGTTTGTTTGAGATTTGCTTCAGTATCCTTTCTTGTCTTGTTTCTACACATTCAGCTCTTTTCCCACAGATTACTTGTAGTGTCTCCTCTATGTTTTTGTATGTGTCCGAGTTACTGCCGAAGCTGTTAGAGATTTTTTCAAATAAATTTTGTGCATTTAAGTCTTGGGGAGATTGAAAAGCCCAGTCTACAATGCTTTGTAGTCCAGATCTTAGTAGCTCTCTTTGTTCTAATACTGCATTTGATAATGCAGCTACTACAGCCTTGGTTCCAGCCAAGAAATCCTTCTCTTTATTAAGGTGACAAAGTTCATCGTTCAACTTTAATTCTACCAAAGCAGGTGTTGCAGCGAATGTTTGCAGGGATTTAGAATATATGTGTTTCCAGAGTGGATCCCCAAAGTGTTGCAATTCCTTGATTTGCCTCACTCTGTCGGGTGCAGCAGTTTTGGTCATTTTAGATCTATTAAAATCAGTCTCAATTTTGCCCAATTCTAATGTTTTTCTACCGACGTTAGGGTTGGTAATGAACCCAGTGGGTGCTTCATTACTATTATTCTGGGTAAGGTCAGACTGGTACGAGCCGCCGAGACTCTGCATGCATAAATTGGAAAGATAACTCACCTGAGTTATCAAAGCATCGATGCGTGGATCGGTAGATCGGCAGTGTTTCCGTTTGTGTACTGGTCTCTCACTTTCGGAGGATGTGGAAGACGAGCTTGAACTTGACGAGTTCTCCTCGCCCGCGCCATTATTAGAGATCGTTTCATCCACTTCGGCGTTTGGCGCGGCTTCGTCACCGGCGTTTTGAACAGCCGGAATTACGACAGCCTCGTTCATGATTGTTACGGAAAACTATAGTATGCGAATCACTGCACTATTTATGGACACTTTGATCACTTTCAGAGACTTTTGTAACTCTAATTATGCAAACTAAACTTTTGACAAACGATAATGGCGGCGAGTAACACACGCAATGACAACTTCGCGAAGTTCGCGCCTACTGGTGACACTAAGGTGACAGATGGGTTTACGTTCCGAAATCAGTCACCGACGTATATAAAACCGTAAGTACAGGATAAATATAAGGTGAGTACACACTGCTTCTTCATAAGCGACGCTGTGTTTTCGACAGGCTCATAATGTAAGTCTTAATAATTTTGTTTTTCTACTTTCAGGGGATCAGTATATGTCACAAGACTTCGTGTAGATAGATGATGCTGCACTGGTACCGCAGCAGCGCACCGTCCACCACCAGAACCGATAGCCGCACCGGCGCGGTGGTGGTCGGTGCTCTTGACTTATAACTAATTTACATTGTTAGCCCGCACAAATTCTTGTCAATTCGTTATAATAAGTAGTTAATTAATACTGGTTTAATTGTTTTGCTCCATAGGTCCGACTCTGACTTTGAATCTGTGTTCGGAGAACAAGCGTCTTCGGTTGTCGCTACTCGCAAGGACAAGAAGAGGAAGGCGCCTTCGTCGATTATAGAAAGGTAAATATCATACCTAACTGCGATGTGTTCATGTATGCAAAAGAATTTCAAGCATTTACACATCCTCATAATTAAACAAAGTAATTATTTTGAATTAGTTTACACGGTTGTATACTTTTGCTAGTGACTGTACTTAGGTTCTTACTTCAGAGTAAATCATGTATGCTGAACGCGTGATGATAATTTTTTTACAGATCGGTTGACTCTGACTGCGAGACTGCTCCGACGTCCACGGCTGCCAAAAAAGATCCGTCTCTAAACCACGGTAAGTGTACGTTCCTTGACAGTATGATTATGTAGTATAGTGGTTGCTAGTGTGTGTGTGTATGTATGTGTGCGTGTGTGTAAGAAATTAAAGTGGTCGGACGAGAGATTTTTTTTATAGTAAGAACATTACAATAAATTAAATTAGGGTTAAAAGGTTAGCAGCGCACTTGTAGCTCTACCTACTGGTGTTGCAGGTGTTTATAAGCGCTGGCAATGATTACCATCAGGTGTTCCGCTTGCTCGTCTGCCACATATCTCATAAAAAATAAAATAAATAATCTATTTTTTTCTTTTTCAGAGCATCAAAGAGTTCGAAGGATTTGTTTGGATTGTTGTCGGAGGACGAAGAGAATGCTGCTATAGAAAATTCTCAACATCGCGGCATCGGCGCGGTGGTCAAAAGCTAGACAGTAGTCTCACATCCAAGGTGGCCAACGGTGTGGTGCGACGAGTCAATCAGCTCAACGGTGCGTACTACACTGAAGTGCGGGTGTACAACACTCGCGACGCCAGCAAGACCCCGCCCGAGGAGCGCTACAAGAAGGCTTTGGTGACCTTGAAGGTGCAGCTGAACCCGAACACATCAGAGTGGCGCGATCTTCAAAAATTTATGAAGAATATTAAATTACTCTTCGACAACCAAGAACCTGTATTCTATAGTAATAAAATTAATTTTAAATAGCGGTAATTATATTAGTAAATATATTTTTTCATTTTAAGGTAATGTATGTTATTTTCCCTATTGTTATCGAGTTAGTAGTATAGGCTACCACATAACAGTAGGTAGGTAAGACTTGAACCTAAAATTCTCGCTTTGGTAAAGAAAGAACAACGGCGGGATAAGACTTAACAATTACCCTTGATGAAAAAAATATGACAATATAGCTGATTAAAAGGACATTTATATAAACATATTTTTATAATATGATAAAGCGGAAGTATCTCATAACATCAGTTCAAACCACGCTTTAATCTTACTGTTTGTTGGCGACTGGCTGTCAACCTGTGCAACCATGGTGCAACCTTATTTTTTATCTATGCTTCTTCGAGGTGTCAAATGGTTCTCGTCTGATTATTATCTATTTACCTATTTTCACGTAATTAGTTTTTTGTGGTTTTTGTTCTCGTTTACAGGTGTAGTCTCTCATATTAATCACCATTTATATTTTTTTTTGTGAAAAAGAACTAACTTTTTCAACTTGATTCGTAGAATTTGAAATATACATTGATACTTCAATGGAAATATATTTTTTTGGTGAATCAAAATACTTTTTTTATGAAATGAAACGTAGCGCGTTTGACGCTAGATAAAGACAGTGACAGCTAATCAAATAAAGGTTTAAGTAATTTCTTAGTGACGTAGATAGGTATTTATTCTATACTAACCTGTTTGGTTTGGCCTTTAATAAAAGTACTAATTGTGCTTGAGTCTATTTATTTTAACACCAAGTAACTGTATTTATAATAACACTGAGTAACAAAATAATTATCTCCAATCTAAGCCGCTAGTCTGCCTACTTCAGCAATAATAAAAAAAAGCTTCTTACTTAAGGGGCTATGCGAATGAAACTAGCGCCGCCAACCTATAAAAGTAGCCGATTTTAGCAATAATTAACATTATTGTTACTTGTCGCGTGTTAGAAATATTGTATTGCATCTTGAAAAATCCAATTTACTTGGATCTAAGTCTGTAATGTTTTATTTTCTTCAAAAATATCATATTTTCGCCACAATCAGTCTAAATAGGTTGGCGGCGCTAGTTTCATTCGTATAGCCCCTTAAACTTCTTTCATGGGCTTCTTTCAACCACAGACTATCCTAGACCTACTGTCAAAGGATGGTATTCTCTAATGGTATTCTTGTAAATATACAACATAACCTCTAAACAAAACATCGGTAATATAAGAAATTCCCGCTTTTACAAGAAAACAGTGATGCTGTTTTAGATTATTTACGTAATGAGCAATCCATTGATACCTAAGTCGTTAAGGGTAGCGGAACTTTTAGTTCAAGTCACCACTTCTATGAAAACCGCCGATGTCCTTTAGATCAGTAGTTTATTGCTCTCATAATTATCTTTAATTACTTTGTATGACTCAGGTAGGTAACCAGAAGTATTCACTATTGATATGTGGTAACTTATACTACTTCACGATAGAGTTAAACTACTTATTTTATTTAAGTTGTGAGGCTATTTTCTAGGTTAAGTTGTACCGTTTTTTTTTTTTTTGTTGACCCAGGAGAAATGCGTTACGCATACCCATCCGTCTGCAAACGGATGGGTTATGTCGGACTCCCCCCCGCAGAAGGCGGGGGTATACCGACTAAAACTCCTGGGACTCTCCCTCATCGTCCTTAAGTGGGAGAGGATCGTGGGGCAGTGGTACGGAACCTTACTCCACGATCAAGGTTAAGTTGTACCGTAACCCATATTATCTAAGTGATTAACAACGTATATAGTTTATGGTACAACACAATATCTATAATAATCATAGTCTAGATAAATAATAAAATTGTTTGTTTCAGCTTAAGGTAGGTTAGTGATTACATTTTGACTATCATGCCTTTTTGTACTGTTTGTTCAGTGCGTTTAGAAAATAAACATTGGATAGGGCATTTGAGGAGTAATGCACACAAAAATAAATGTGTGGCTCCAGCAGAAGACGGGGTGGTTACGGTCTCGTCGGCTTTCAAAGGTCGTATCATATCGTACAGAATACTAGCAACCGAGGAGTATGAATGTTCCTTACCAGATGTGTTTTTAAATAGTTTAAGGACAAAGTTATCACATCTTATACAAAAATCTTTGTTGAAATACGTTAATGTTAAAATCAATGTAGAGTACTTTGCAAAGTTTATTTTATTAAAAAATGACTCTCAAGAAATAAAATCGTTTGCAACTAAAAATATAACGATAATTCGTAACTTTGACTATGATCATACACTCAGCTGTATCTTAAGAATGTTAGGAAAAAAGATAGAAGAATTTCAAGATCGTGATAGCGGTTGGTCTTTTTTAAATAATATTTACGTAGAAGTAAACATTAACAAATACGAACCTTTAAGCGGCTCTGGTTCAACTTATATGGAATTGCCATTGAGTATTCAAAAGAAAAAAGCGTGTATAAATATTAAAAATAATGATAAATTTTGTTTTTTATGGAGCGTTGTCGCAGCACTTTATCCGGTCAAAAAAAACTGCGGGCGCCCGACGTCTTATCCCCACTTTAGAGATGTATTAAATATTGACGATTTAAATTTTCCTGTTACTTTTACGGACATAAAAACTTTTGAGCAAAATAATCCTAATCTGTGCGTCAATGTTTATTCTTTAGAAAAAAGGAATAAGGTCGTAGGTCCTATTTATAGATTGGCTTTTCAAAGGAACATAAAAATAAATTTACTTTTACTAGAAAATAACAATAAATCCCACTATGTTTTAATAAAAAATTTGTCTCGTCTCGTTCGAGCTCAAATAGCGAAGCATCATGGTATGTTGCACTTTTGTGATGATTGCTTACTTTTCTTTGCATCAGAAGACAAACTTAATTGCCATGTGTGTAGTAATGTGACCACGGTGCTTCCGGAGCAAGGTAGTTATCTAAATTTTAAAAAATTCAATCGAAAACAAGATGTACCATTTGTAGTTTATGCAGACTTTGAAACTTTGCTTAAACCGATTGCAACTTGCGAACCTGATCCTAATTCCAGTTTTACATTAAACCGTCAAAAACATATACCTGTAGCTTTTGCTTACTAGGTACATAGTATGCACATTTGACAGCACTCATAATCGTTTTATCAATTATCGCGGGCGTGATTGTGTTCAAAAATTCCTTAGTAGTTTATATGAAGATATAAAAAAAAAATATGAAATTTTAAATGTGGAGGTACCTATGGTGTTTGATGAAAACGATGCACAAACACATGCTCGCACGGATGTTTGCCATATTTGTAATAATCTCTTGCTATTTGACAAGGTGAGAGATCACTGTCACTTGACAGGTCGGTATCGGGGTGCTGCTCATCAACACTGTAATTTACAGTACAGCTTACCTAAGCTCATTCCCGTTTTTTTTCATAATTTAGCTGGGTATGACTGTCATTTATTTATTAAAGAATTAGCCGAAAGTTTAGGACCAATTAAAGTTATACCAAAAAATAAAGAAAACTACATTTCCTTCATTGATGAGTGACGTCACGGACGCTGTCAAATACGCACACAGCTCGTATATCTTTCGCGATTTAAAAATACAAATAATCTTCATAAGCTACAAATCTATTTAAAAATCGATAGTATAGACTAAAAGTCGGGAGTGTGGAAAATATATCCTATAAAATCGGTAGATTAATTAAATAAAACAACAAAAGTTAGCAGTCCACAGTGTACTAAGTGTCAAAATATCTACATACCTACATAAAAATACAAAAGTGAATACTTACTGACTAAATACATTGGAGATACGCACTATTTACAGGAAAACGCACAATATATTTACACACTTTAAAATAAAATGGCACCAAAGTGTAACGCGTGTGGTAGGTTCTTAGCGGCAGCTGAAGGGGTTGCTTGCCCCAAATGTCAAGTCGTCTGCCATAGGGCATGCGTAAATCTTCCCCCGGATGTACAAGTGCACCGGTCGTGGCTTTGTCCGGAGTGCACAGCGAAGAAACCACGGGCCAACAATGACAGCACCCCAATCAGACGCGCTGGCGCTGGGCACATCTTGGATCACTCCATGGAGGACACCACCGCCACTGACACTACGATGGACATGAGGGAGTCCGACTTCTTCCTAGAGACGCGGGCTTTTCGCGAGGAAATGCGGTTAGCAAGGGAGGAGTGTCGCGCATGGAGGCAGGAGATGGTCGATCTGAGGCAGATGGTGTTGACCATAGACGAAAGACTGGGGAAGCTTGAACAAAGAGTGGAGACGTTGGACAAGCGGATGGCAGCTGGTGGTGTGCAGGAGGGAGCGAACGAAGCGATAAAGGCTCTAGAAACAACCGTGAACCAGCTCAAAATAGAGCTTGATGAACGAGACCAGGACCTACTACAAAATGATGTGGATATTGCTGGCATAGCGGAGGAGGAGGGCGAGAGTGTCCAGCACCTAGTGTTGGCCTGTGCTGCTAAGCTGGGAGTCCCACTGGACGATAGGGATATCGTTAAGTGTTCGCGAGTGGGCGTTCGGCGATTGGAGTCCCAGGAAGCGCCAAAACCGCGGGTCATCACAGTGCGGCTGGCTCGCCGCAGCACCCGGGACGACATCTTAAAGGCAGCGCGGGTCCGGCGAAACACCACCACTGAGGGCCTGGGTCTGCGAGCACCCCCCCGGCCCCTGTACGTCAACGATAGGCTGACAAGGCTTAACCGCCACCTGTTCAACCGAGCTAGGGAGTTGGCGCGGAAAGCAGGCTGGCGCTTCGTGTGGACGAGGGACGGGCGAGTCTACATCCGCCGAGAACAAGGGGCTCCCGCAAGCCGGGTCAGATCGGATGCTGACTTGGAGAGGGTTTTTGGTTCAGACGCCGTTAGTTCTTAAGGATATTATTTTGTATTGTTTTAGTTTTATGTCGTTCATTAATGTCTCATTATCATGTAAAACAACATGTGTCTTCATCCTTTATTGTCCAGTCAGTGTCGTTTAGTAGGCGCATTATACTTTTATAATATCAACAAAATATTCTATGTAAGTTTATTTAGTATAAATATTATTTGTTTCATGTATGGTATTTATTCGAAAAGCAGCATCACACTCGCAACACTATCTCAATATACTTGCACACTATATTCTCAATCACACGCTAACACCGAGGGTTTCACTAAAAACAGGCATACAGTAGATCATATTGGCCGCTCAACGTTATCGCTTTTTGTCACTACTCGTGGGCACTGGCAAGCCGTGGACGACGTACCGAGTAATCATGTCTTCTCGCAATACATGGACCGGTATTTCTATTGTAAAAGGCGCGGTTAAAAAGCGAGGTCTAAAGTTTGGTCTGTTAAACGCAGGATCACTTGGTACGCGTCACGATGAGCTTATTGCTGCCATGGAGCGCCACAACGTTGATGTTATGGCGATTAACGAGACGTGGCTGCGACAGGGCGAGGAGGGGCGCGCGCCCGCCGTGCCGAACTATAGACTGCGTCACGTTCCACGCCCCGCCAGCGTGCGCTCGCGCGGCGGTGGGGTGGGGGCCTACATTAGACGCGGAGTGACCGCCCGGGTCCTGCCTCACCCGGCTACTGACAATGTCGAGCAAATGTGGCTATGTATGACAGTGAATGCCAAAAAAATTGTAATAGGGATTGCGTACAGGCCTCCCTGGTTGAATGTAGATGTTTTCATGACTGCTTTATCTGCATCCATGGAGGCATTTGCATGGTGCGATAATGTTATTGTACTGGGAGATTTTAATGTTAATATGTTGAATCCGAATGAAAGCGCGAAGTATAAAATCGAGGAGTTTATGGCGTGTCACAGATTAGCCCAATGTGTCCAAGAGCCCACACATTTTACAGCCAACAGTCAGACTCTGATCGACTTAGTCTTGACGGATATCAACGTGTATTCCGTTATAGTGGATCATATAAATGATCTTAGTAGTCACGCGTTTATTGTTTGTAATGTAACTGTGCCGAGATACAAACCGACTCCAACCATAATAAAGCGTAGGGCCTTAAAAGATATTGATGCAAACGCGTTCCAGGAGCACCTGGGTGCGATAGACTGGGATTGCGTCCGGGCTTACGGAGACATAAACGACATGCTCGAGTTATTTAATTATTTAATTATAGGTACTTTCGATATCTTTGCACCGATTAAGACTATTTACATTAGGGATCATCAGTATCCCTGGATCACGTATAACATCAAGTTAACGATGCAACAGAGAGATAGGGCTTATATCAGGGCACGTGAGACTGGGCGAGTGGAACACAAGGAGTTCTATAAGGACTTAAAACGGTCCGTTGATAGGGCCTTGTACAAAGAAAAGGAGGCGTATTTTAATCAATACGTGAATAAAAATAATGACGATCCCCGCAATATGTGGGCCCATATAAAAAAGAATGTGCGCATTAAAACTAAGCCGGAATTGCCTGGTCACATGTTTACTGATGTAAATGCGGTTAACCAGCATTTTTTAAATACACCTGGGAATAATACAGTTAGCATTTCACAATTGACCTATTTTGAGTTTGGGGAGTCTGTGACTGATAGTTTTGAAATACAGGAGGTTAGTGAGGACAAAGTGCTCAAGACAATGAAAACCTTGAAATCAAATGCTGTCGGTGTGGATGGTGTATCGTTGGATATGTTGATGGCAACCCTGCCGTACTCTCTTGCCGCCATTACAGCGATGATTAACAGGGCTATCGTAACCGGCACCTATCCTATACAGTGGCAAAGGGCTATTATAAGACCTATCCCTAAGACATCGTTGCCGTCAACCTTGACCGATCTAAGGCCAATTAGCATTTTGCCCTGTTTGTCGAAGGTCCTGGAGAAAATTATAGCTGAGCAGCTGATAAAATTTGTGGAACGTAATGGAGTTTTGCCCGAATTGCAGTCTGGTTTTAGGAAGTCGCATAGTACAACAACGGCTATGCTACAGGTGGTAGATGACGCTTTAGCAGCTCAAGATAGTGGTGAGGGCACCATTCTTACTCTGCTGGACTTTTCCAGGGCCTTCGACTGCATTAATATTAGCTTACTCCTCTCAAAGCTACATTATTATGGCTTTTCCCACAGTGCGATCAAGTTGTTCCACAGCTATTTCGAGCAGCGTTCGCAACAGGTGGAAATAACTGATGAACGCGGTAATACGCGGCTATCGGACTCAAGAAGGGTGGTTAGGGGGGTGCCCCAAGGTTCCATTCTGGGACCTTTGTTATTTAGTATTTACAGCGCAGATGTCATCTCACAAATTCACCATTGCAGGTACCACATATATGCCGATGATCTACAGATCTACGTCTCCTTCAAACCAGCAGACACACGTACTGCATTGAAGCACTTAAACGACGACTTAGAACGGATAACTAAGTGGGCGAAGGCGAACTCACTAGTTTTAAATGGCAATAAGTCAAAATACATAATTTTAGGGTCAAAAGGGCAAATAAAAAAAATATCTGACAAGGGAATCAACGTGATGGTCGATGGTGTAAATGTGGAACGGGTATTAGTAGCAAGAAATCTGGGTCTGCTTATGGACGAGGATCTCCGTTTTGAAAAGCATATAAGTGGTGTGATCAGTAGCTGCTTCTACAGACTGAAAGTACTATATCAAATACGGGCTTTTCTGAGTACGGGAAATAGAATAAAGCTATGCGATTCTTTGGTGCTGTCAAAGTTAAATTACATGGACATAGTTCATGGCCCCCGGCTGCTCGTGCGCACACAGCAGATGATCCAACGTGTTCAAAACGCCTGCGCAAGATTTTGTTTCAGCATACCGCCAAGAACACATGTTACGCCGTTTATAAATACATCTAATATCCTTAAAATGAATTCACGTAGAAAGTTACATTTTGCTACATTTCTATTCGGTACGTTATTAAATGATATGCCATCTTATGTGGTACGGAAACTGAAGTGGTCAAGTGATGTGCAGTGTAGAACTCGCAGGTCCGGCTACGCGCTCATCCTGCCGCCGCACCGCACCGTGGCCTTTCGAGGGAGCTTCAGGTTCTGCGCATCCAAGTGCTGGAACGATTTGCTTCCGCCAATGAGACATCTAAAAACAGTAGGCTCGTTTAGAACACATTTTAAAAAGTACTTGTTACAAATGCAAAAAAGTATTGGTAACAGGTATTATTAACACACAAGTATTTATATTTTATTATTATTTATTATTTATTTAAATTAGGAATATTATCTACCAGTTAACCTGTGGGTAATTTGCGAATTTCAATTTCAATTTCTATTTCAAGTTCAATTTCAATTTCCTATTTCAAGTTCGATTTCAATTTCAATTTATTTATTGCGTATTACAATTACATAGTATGGAATATACATAAAGGTATACATGAAGGTGAATGAAGGTAGGATGCGGAACTCACCTCTCTGTTGTAGACGATGGGTGTTGCGGAGGGCTCACGGAGCGGTATCTCAGACGCGGCTTGTATGGTATTGCGTACCCATGATACTGGTTAGGGACGTGATCTTTGCCTTTACTATTCGGGATAAAACCTGTAAACCATGTAACACTGTTAGGGCAATGTATGTAAATTTAATTGTCTTAATTTATAAATAGGTTTACTCATTTATTGCTGAAATGTTGCGCGAATGAGTGGGGGTAGGAACTTACCTTAAGAAATCCAGTTTCACAATAACGTTATCACTATTCAAATTCACTATTCAAATTCTGACATGCAGTCCTCACTGTTTCCACCACAATTGACATTTAAGTATTGTTATTATTAATAATAATAATAATAATAATCCTTTATTGCACAAAAGTAGACATTACATAAACTTAGGTTAAAATTAAAGTTAGTTTGCGCCATAGCGAGTTGTTGCAGTAGATTGAACAGGGGTTCCCAAACTAGGCAGTGCCTGTATCTTGGTGAACCTATTAAACATTTAAACAGGCAATCTGACACTGGGTAGAGCAAGTATTTTAAAGTTATTAAATATTAGCAATCAATAATAACAATAAAACTAGTATCTTATAAAAGTAAGTATAACATCACTTTGAGAAGTACAAAAACAATAGCTAATTGAGATCAAAATGATTATATCGTTAAGCATCAATTTAAAAGATTTTCAGTACTTAAATAGTCTAGAGAAAGCAACCATGCACTTATAATTCTCCTTGCCTCTGAGACAGAACATAGTTTAATGTCACAGAAGCCCAACACTACATTGTATATGTGTATCCTACCATAGTCACCAAAGCGACTTGCGAAATGAGACTTAACGGTGGGAATAGGGAATCTAAAGACACGCTTGTTAAGTAAGCTTTGGTAAATATCAGAGTTAAGTGTGTGTTTGTGAGCAATCAGAGAAGTTCTTAAAATAAATAATTGACGAATTGAGAGGGCTTGTGAATCCCTATAGACGAGTGTTGTAGGATATCTAAACGGTTTACTGAGCATGATCTTGAGAATGGATCTGTTCGCACGTTCAGCTTCTAGGAGTATAGATTTACCAGCAGCACCCCACACCGTAATGCAGTAGGCAGCAGAAGATACAATGAGGGCCTTGTATATCAGTATAAGTAGCTCTTTGTTGCACACGTCTCGAAGCTTTCTGAAGATGCCAGAGAGTTTTCGTAGGCGTTTCGCCAACAGTTGAATGTGAATTTTAAAGTTAAGATTTTCATCAATCATAACTCCCAAGTATTTAATAGCTTTGGTACGATTAATAGAGTTGCAAGTACAGGGATGGGAGTCTAAGGCGCAGAAGTGGATTTTGAGCACATTATCGCAGTCTGGGCTGGAAGCTGCCGTTTTGTGAAAACAGATATAATTAGTCTTTGATAAATTCAATGTGAGTAAGTTGTTTTTAAGCCAGTTGCATATTGAGTACATGCCCGTTTCAGCGGATTGAAGAGTGTTGGCCCAGCAGTTCCCTCTAAACAGGACCACAGTATCGTCAGCATAGCATATCACCTCTGCATTGGGTATCTGTAGGTCCAAGATGTCATTCATATAGATAATAAACAGCGTCGGGCCGAGTATGCTTCCCTGAGGGACGCCGAAGTGGGTACAGAGATAATCACTTCTGAGGTTGCCTACTCGCGTTTGTTGTAGCCTGTCGGACAAGTAACTTTTGAACCATTCCAACGCACAGCCTCTTATACCTATAGCCTCTAGCTTAGCACATAATATTTTAGTTGACACAGTGTCAAAGGCTTTGGCTAAGTCTAGAAATACTCCAGTGCACTTCTGACCCTTGTCAAGGTATCCAGCCACCAGGTCAGTGAGTAACGCAACAGCATCTTCTGTACATTTACGGCCTCTGAACCCAAATTGTCTCGGGGACAGGATGTTATTTAATTCTATAAACTTTGTTAGACGAGTATTGACTATTTTCTCTAGGATCTTGGAGAAGACACTGAGTAACGAGATAGGTCTGTAGTTTTCTGGTGTGTCTTTGGGACCACTTTTGTGAATTGGTGTTATCAGTGCTGACTTCCAAGCCGATGGGAAGCAACCAGAACTCAGGCTTAGATTAAAGAGATGAACTAAGGGTTCACAAATTATGTTTCTCATACTTTTCACAAGGGCTGAGTTAATACCGTCTGCACCTGGGGCACTGTCAGATTTAAGTTGGTCAATGATGCTACAGACTTCCTGTTGGTCAGTTGGATTAAAAAAGAATGAATTAGAAGGAGAGTTAGAGATTTTAATATTAGCTGCTAAGTCGTTCTGAGTATTATTGGTTTGTGAAAGAATCTTGTCCGCCAGTGTCTGTCCAACAGTGGAGAAATAGGCGTTGCATTTGTTTAAAGAAACTTTGGGGTCAACAGGATCTGTGAGCAATTCATTAGATTGTTGGTTTGGTTTAGTATTACAGATTTTCTTTATGGATTTCCAGAGACACTTGGGATCTTTACTACTACTTAGAAGTTCTTCTCTTTCGTAAGTTATTTTTGCCTTCCTCACAATATCAATATAAAAGTTTCTGTATCGTCGAAAGGAGACACTTGCGATCTGGTCATCTGGGTTTTGCTTAGATTTTGCGTGAAGTTTGTCTTTATGACGTGAACACCTAAGCAAGCCAGGGGTCATCCACGGTCTAAGCACAAATTTAGAGCGACTTATTTTTACCGTTTTAGAGTTGTCTTCAACTGCTCCAACAATGGTTGTCATGAACCTGTCAACTGCCTCGTTGATGTTAGGCAAGGAGGCAATCGGGCTCCAGTCAACTGTGGCTAAGGTATTACAAACTCCCTCATGATCTATTATAGTGTTATGTTTATTTCGAGTGTGTTTAGGATGTTGACTATTAGTGACGAGAGCAATAGCCACAATTTTGTGATCCGTAATATCTGCGTCGAACACCGCTCCAATAGCTTTGTTCGTCGTTTTCACGAAAATGTGATCAAGGCATGCGCTTAGTCGTGTAGGCTTAGTGATCACAGGCTCAAGCCCGTGTTCTGCGTAGCAACAGAGGTACTCGGACGCCTGGGATTCAAGAATGTCAATGTTAATGTCGCCAGTTACGATAATACATTGTTTGTTTTTGTGAGCTTTTAGATTATCGTCGAGAGAGAACAAGAAGTTATCCACATGTTTAAATGAAGGAGATCTATATATTCCTAATATCGTTAAATTATCAAAACTCATTGTTAGACAACATGCTTCACTAAAAGATGGTTCAGTCACTACGACTGGCCACGAGGTCCTTATAAAAGCAACCACACCACCATTCTGATTGATGTTATTTTTGGTGGCATAAGAGGTGTACCCAGGGATTTCTTCTATAATAGTACTGTCATCAAGTCTACACTCCGTTAAAACAATAACATCAAAAACCACGTTCATTCTATATAAGTAGACTAGAAACGTGCCAAAATTCTTCGATATGCTTCTGATGTTCATGGATAGAACTCTGAAATTGTAGTTAGGTGTCATAACTGTATTACACAAGTTGGGCTCCTCCAGTTCATAACAGACAGTATCGGGAATTGAATCAAATTCGTCAATAAGGTCTAAATTACCCATAGTGAAAGTGAGTGATCAGACATTTGCGAGTTAAAAAAACATAGTAATGTAAATAAAGTGAGGAGCGAGAGTAAGTGCACACAACGATTACTTTTCCAATCTCAAAAGTATAGTTGCTTAGTTGAGACAGTCGTATTCTGATAAATTGATGCTTCGTCCCGGCTGTGACCAAAACTATATAATATATTAGTAGGCAAATTAATCTTACAACATATTCACAGTAACTAAATATTATAGGTAATGCAAGTGTACATAGGGAATCGCTTACAGTTCTAAATTCGGGGATAAGGGGTCCACATAAACAGTATACAAAATTAAGATATACATAAATAGTGGCTAAATGCAGGGCATCAGGAAATGGTGCATAGTAGGAGATAACCGTTTGTATTATAGCATTTTCATTAGGAACAGGTTTTAGGCTCGGAGATAGTTGGGGCTGTAGAGGTTCTGTTCTGGGCCTCCAGTTTTTCCAGGACAGCTTCCGACGTCACATGGAGTACAGAACTAGTATCCGAGCGTCTCATGAAGTCGTCGTCTATTGAATTTATTTGTGCTGTAATTTTATTGCCATCGATGTTTCGTATATTAAGTAATTTCGTTCGAGCACGGGGAGTATTCGCCATGCGCCCGTAGGCGCGACTGAGCGATCAGAATGCATCTATTTATAGATCCAGTTGCCCTTGAGCCGACACACGCATCTGTGCGAAAACACGATGCATAATTATAAATAGGTAGTTGCATAAGCGCTATAGATTGTCTGCCTACTACTGTTACTCCTCACATGTATAGTATAAGTAAATGTATTTGTTTATCTACACAACATTACACACACATTTCACATAGGTAATAGGTACACTACACATTTGCAGTCGTCCGTGGTACTCACTCAGCTGGTCCCACTGAAAACCAGCGTTACGGCCTATGGTCGTGACATAAGCTGAGTGAGGGCCATTTATGCTGGATGCCTCAACACAACACAGCATTTATAATATAAATACACGGCACTGCTGGACAATTGGGAGGGACAGTTTATTCTTTGTTGTTATGCGTTTTTTTCTTTTTTTTTTTGGTTTTAATTTATTTTTACTAGTGTTTTTTATTTTCTTGTGTTGTGTTAATTGTCTGTAGCATGTAATATGTGTTGTGGCGTCCAAATTAATAAATGTATTTTCTTTCTTTCTTTCTTTTCTTCACAAATTTTTTACAGGTTTCAGATAGTAAATTTGTTCAAATAAGATTCGTAGACTCTTTTAAATTCCTTGGAACCAGTTAAGAAAAACTAGCCAAAGGTTTAGATAAATCAGATTTTATACATTTACGAAGCTGTTTTAGTAAAGAAAGCGAATTTCGTCTAATGGTTCGAAAAGGAGTTTACCCTTATGATCATATTAAATCATGGTCATCGTTTTCTGAACAACAACTTCCTCCTAAAGAAAGTTTTCATAACTCCCTGACCGACGAAGGTATCAGTGATGAGGATTACATGCATGCCCAACTGGTTTGGAGTACTTTTGAAATTGGTAACATGGGGGAGTATACAGACCTATATCTCAAAAGTGATGTGTATTTACTAACAGACATCTTTGAAAATTTTAGGGCTATATGTAAAAATAATTATCACTTAGATCCAGCATTTTATTTAACAGCTCCAAGTTTATCTTTTGACGCAATGTTGCTTAAAACAGGAGTAGAGTTAGAGTTATTGTCAGATTTAGAAATAATCCGTCTTGTGCAGAAATTGTGTTCTAACAGATATGCTACGGCAAATAATATTTACATGAAAAGTTATGATGAAAATAAATCTGATTCTTTTCTAATTTACATCGACTGCAATAATTTATACAGTTACAGTATGTGCCAGCATTTGCCAGTATCTAATTTTAGATTTTTGGAACAGCATGAAATAGATCAATTACAAATTATGAACATAGCAGATGATGCTGAATACGGGTACATTCTTGAAGTTGATCTATTTTACCCGGAAGAATTGCATTGTCCTCACAATGATTATCCTTTCTGTGCAGAAAAATTCATACCCCGGGTGGAACAACTTCCAAATGAATACCAAATTTGTATGCGAAATATCAATATGTAATTCACTACGTGCATTTAAAGACTTGTTTAAAACACGGGCTTATTTTAGATAAAACTTATCGGGTTATAACTTTTAGGCAAAGTAATTTTTTAGCTGAATATATCGATCTAAATACAGAACTTAGAAAAAAGGCTTCAACACCTTTTCAACAGGATTTATTTAAACTCATGAATAATTCAGTTTTCGGGAAAACTTTGGAAGATAATGAGCGTAGAGTAAACATTAAATTAGTCAATCAATGGCAGAACCAAACCAACAGAACTAACAGATTTCTCTCTGCATCAAAATTATGTAATTTCGCGACCTAATTTTCATAGCGCTACAATATTTTCCGAAAACTTAGTGGCTATTCAAATGAAACCAGAGAAAATTGTATTAGATAAGCCGATTTACATAGGCTTTGCTGTATTGGAGCTTTCCAAAAGTCACATGTACCAGTTTCATTACTCTGTGATAAAACCTTATTATGGAGATAAAGTTAAATTATGTTACACAGATACTGACAGTTTTATTTATGAAATAAAGACAAATGACTTTTATACTGACCTGAAGGATTTTTTTTTACAATATTTCGATACTAGTAATTACGAACCAAACAATCAGTATGGTCTTTCGTTAAGAAACAAAAAGATACCCGGTCTGTTCAAAGACGAACTAGGTGGGCGTATAATGACTGAATTTGTAGGACTGCGATCGAAACTATACTGCATAAAGACTGAGTCCGACATAATTAAAAAGGCTAAAGGTATGTACTACGAAAAATGTTATTAAATATTTAGAATCATCCGATTATCGTAAAGCTTTGTTAAAAGATAAAATAGTTCGCAGAAAAAATATTTTATTTAAATGTATCAAGCACGAAATTTATACCAAAGCAGTAAATAAAATTGCTTTGTCTAACGCGGATGACAAACGTCTTATAATAGCAGATAAAATTTCAACTTTAGCTTGTGGACATAGCTCCTTGTTATAAATTTATTTTCAATAAGCTGAAATAAATAGTTTTATTATAAATAAGTATAGATGTAAGACATACTGTAAGATATTTGTTTAAATAGATAGAAGTTTCAGTATTTCAATTTTATTTACACTTATTAAAAATATTTTTATATAAATTATATAAACGAATATTAAATACATAAAAAAACTTTTTATATTATACCTATTTATACGTTAATGTTATAAACAGTCTAGAATGAATAAAATTATATTATAGATATTTGAGTAGTATTATTTAAATCATCCCATTGATAATCTATTAAATACCTGTGTAATTGAAATAAAATAATACAGTTATTATTTTGCTATTAGATGAATAGTATACTTTGCAAGTTATGTTATTTTACAAATGCATTTTGCACACTACGTCCGTTCTCAATACGGTCAATTGCCAATTCAGCAATTTCGCAATATAATATGAGTTAGCATTTTGTATTGCTTAATAGATTTATAAGCTCATTTACCAAATAACATCGTCCAAATTCAGACTCGTGGCAGACCGAATATTTTGTAAGTTTATTAATTTTTTACACATTGATTTCAGAAATTTATGACGTAAGAAAATAAATAATATTTATCATTGCTTTCAGGTAATGCAGAACAGTGAAGATACCAATATCATGCTGTCTCAGTTTACTTATGATCCTTGGGATGGTTTGACCCAAGCTTGTGATGAAATAGTGGACAAGAATCAAGGTAGTGATTGTCATACCCCTCGGGAAAAGCGAGCCAAACGGAAAACCGATAACATCAAAAATAAAGCACTCAGTACAGCAAAATCTTACGTTATGCATCGACAACGTACTAAAGGTTTACGACTCATACAGATCAAAGTGTTTGACATCGCCAATGAGCCTACTGGTTCGTTCCGATCCGTGACGCGAGAATCAGACGTGTACGGCAATGAGGAGGACAATATGATGTTAAGTGCGCAATATGTAGTGTCTGAAGCGGTAGATGAGATTATGGATATGACAGAGACTGTGATTAGAAAAATTTCAAAAAAGCTTTGTAGTGACAATTTGTAAATATTCTAATAACGTGTGATTAGTTTTAAGATATAATTTGTATTGGTTAAAGTTAAATAAATTCTTTATCAATTAAAAGTGTTATCATTATTATGTTTGTCAGTCTTTCCAGAACCACGGGCAATTATGTCCCGGACTTTTGGAAGGCATGCGTGGGGCCGAGGCCAACACGTAGAGGCCCCTTGACAATTTTGCTATAATGTAATGTGACACCAGCCGGCGACTATCCCTGTATACACTATAAAAATGTAGCCAAGGACAGTCCCCGGGTGGCGTAGGACTATTGAAAGATATGGAGTACAAATTAAACTGGGCTATTGGGTTGAGATGCTAGTGAACTGGTTAACTGGTACTATGGGGGGAACTATGGCACCTGCCCGATCAATGATTAAAAATCACGTCTAAAATGGGCAGGCGGTGACTCGCACGCACACTGGATGGGCTCCCTGAATGGTCGCTCTCGCAAGGAACGACAAGGGGGCAACATTGTTGTGAGGTGCTCAGGGTGTCGAGAGGTGTACACCGCTTTCTACCCAGTGTCTGTAAAACAGACACTGTGCCAACTCGCGACTTAGGCATCTTTCACTTCCACCCTGCGAGCATATAGCTCTGACATCCCACTCTGGACGGCCGGTGAAGGCAAGCCAGAGGTGAGAGTCCTGCGGCCCCTGCTGGGGTCCACTCCAGCCGGCCAATAAAGGCAAGCCGGGGAGAGGGGCCTGGTCGACTCTCAGGGACATGGGACCCAAGGGACGTCACATCCCATTCAGCGCGCCACAACGCTGCCCTGGGGAGACTGACTGCACTGATGAGAGTTGTTGTTCCTCAATGAAGACCACCAACTCTCACCAGCGGGCGATGGGATCGTCACTTCCCTACGCACCATTATTATTATTATTAGTTTCCGTATTATTATTAAATCGGTATCCGTATTTCATCATTCTTGTTGAAACTTGTCACATATGGTTTGTATGAATGAAATTCAAAACTTTCAATGCTGGTGTCATGTGACGGAGATTGAGCAATATTTAAAACATTCATTTTATCAACCCAAGTATTTTAAAAAATGCCTTATTTTTTTTGGTCAGCTTCTTTTTAGCGTAATGTGGTGCTCTTTTATGCGATGTTCTCTTCGAACTGATTTGATTTCGAGAGAGAGCTGGGTTTTTATTGAAATTTAACATTTTTTTCTAAAGTGTAAATACAGCTGTACCTCTTCACCGCGTAAATTAATTTGATTATTTTCCCCGTCCAACAATCTTATATTGATAGCACTTATTGAGCTTTGATTGACAGGAAAATAGATTAAGTTTTTAGGTATTTCTATAATTCGATAACCAGGTGGTACGTTCGGCACAAATTCATAAATTATATGACTTGCTTCTCCGTTGACAAATGATCCGCTTACAATATCACATTCGATGCGTACTATGGTTGTTGGTAAAATGTTGACAGGATACTGAGATTCAGTTATGTTTTTAAAGTATTGTTATTAGCAGTTAATTTCAATGTAGAATTTTTTATGTTGCTCTGAAGATAATCACAAATATCTTGTAATTCATACGATCCTTCGGGTATTTTTATAACTCCATTTTTCCCGTAATAAAATTTATTGTTTCTTTCATCTATATTGGGAATAGAGTTGAATGTAGCAAAATACAGAAGACCGCACTCATACTCCCCACTTAATTCTAATGTAGGAGAGTAGTTTGTTATTGAAGAAGCGTCTCTACCAGTTATTGACACAGTGAAAGACATGTTTATACTGATGAAGATTATTTATTTTAACCATTATTTAAATGTTTTTTCCAATAGTTTTTAAAAAAATTTAAACAGAGATGACCACAATTTATAGTGCCAAACTTTTGATACCGTACAATATTATAATTAATTGTCATATTTCTTAAATAATTTCTTAATTCTAATGGAGGTTTTAAGTCGCCAAAACTATCAAAGTATTCAGAGTAATTATTTTGTTTGACGTAGGCTACCCAGTGTGTTCCTGGACTATCAGAGCTATCCAAATTAAGTACAGCACATTCTATTTTTCTTGGCTTCAATGGAAGTGTATCTCTCATAAATACTCCTCGAAAATAAGGAATATCAGTAGCATGATCCAATATATCTAAATCTGTAAGTGGCCTAGACGTGCACTTACCGTTTAACTAGTTTTTTGAAGGGTTTAAGTATAAACCAGCACCCTTTTTATGAGGTTTGATGTACAATCCTTTCAAGAGCCACTGCTTCCATTGTTCTGTTATGACGTTCAGACTCTTGAAGACTTTTCTGAGCTGCTTTGGAGTCATTCACTGCTTTTGCTATACCGGCTGCCCCACCTGCCAAAGAACCCAAAGCTGACAAGCCTGCGAAGATTGGGATTAAAGGTAATAGTCCTCCACATTTTGGCAGAGGAATACAGCGCGGCAACTTGGTTCCTTTTTTATTTTTGAAGATTTTTTTTGCTGCAGCGCAGGCGTATTTAATAGCTGTGTGACTGCCTTTGGTTTTTAACTTTTTAAGTTGAGTCTTAATTTTTTTCACAGCTGCCATAAATGAATGGGCACCTGCACCAGCCTTGAGTTTAGCTTTCATAGCATTTTTGACTATCCATGATGCTAATTTTTCACCCTTCTTAGCATCTTTAGCGTTCAATTTTTTCTTAGCCATATTCAAAAGTTCTTTATCAGCCTTTCGTCGAACGTTTAAATCGTTGTCGTTGTAAGCAATATCGTGATACATACAAGCTTTGTCTAACTTAGGCGGACGATAGGCAGGACAATCTTCACAAAGAGCACACATAATATTTTCTTTTTTTTTTTCATCTACCTGTACTGTCACTGTACTTATAACTATTGCTTCGAGCATACCTTGTGCTCTGGACATGTTTTACATTTCACAGTGCAGATTACGTTTAAGTTGAACACAGCCAATGGCATCATCGCCATACGACTCCCTTGCAGATCTATAAGTAAAAATTAAAATATTAGTTACAAATAGTAAAAGGACAGAACGAATGAAAAAGTTTTCTTCGATTTCGTCTTATGTCGTGAATAAGCACAAAATTACAGGAAAACCTTTACAGTATGTATGTACTTACATAGTATTACATTGTAGTCATAACATTCCTAAGCTCGGGAGAGCCAAAATCGGGATTCAAGGCAAAAAAATTGCCGATCATCAATGTTACGATTCTTAGCAAATTAGTAGGTACTTTCCACTTTCACAAATCCAACATCCATGTTTTTATAAATTTATGTGAGAAAACAGTACAACGTGCATAGAATAAGGGACTTTTTACTAATATTTTGACAAAAAACTACGCACGATCAGTGTAAAACATAAAATAATATGTAGTGTAAAACGTCAAACGAGTAACGACGAAATAAAAGAGGTTATCTAGGGATGTAAAAAATAATCGATTTAGAAATTCACATCAATCAATACCTAGTGAAATAGTAAAAACAATGGTGATGATCTGATAAAACGTTTAATGATACTGGGAATTTGTATCAATAATAGAATAGTATGTAGGGAACTTACATTAAGCACACACACACACACACACACACACACTAATATTATATTTACATAAATACATTTATATATAATCATAATGTTCATATTGGTATTCACATAGTTATATACAATTATTTACATAAATAATAAAACTTAAAACTAAACTAAAACACAATAACAAATAATACTAAACACATTTACTTACAATACAATACAAAAATAATAATATCAGTAAATAATAAGCATCGACATTGTTTACGTGTCGTCCGTCATTGCGTTCGCTTAGCGGGCGCAATGGAGCCGCGCAAAGACTGACCGGCCGACCCGATCCTTTTGTTCTACGGTGCGCGCGCACTGCGCGTGCGCAGGATCTACCGGTCTTCCAGTCAGTCGGTCGCCACGCACTACGCGAATGATTTAACCTACGCATGATCGCGCGCCGGCTTGTTTACATAACGTTATTCTTCTGTTATCGTCGTATTCTATTCTGATTATCATCTTCACTCCTTCTAATTATAAATGGTACTGTGCCTGTGTATTGTGTGTGTTATTCATACTACTTGTGAACTGTGTGTGGCAATATAAACATTGAGTGTGCGACGTACTTTTATTCATCTCCGCACACTGGACCTCATCATCACGCACCGCAACAACAAGGTACCATCTCACATACACCTACGCACCCATAAACCATATTGGTGACCCTACGGAGCACGAAGAATCAGAAAGATGAGTACCAATAGTTCTGATACAGATAGAACCGTGGTCGGGCAAGATGGCGGAAGCGGCAACGTTACTGCGCGGCGCAAACAAAAAGTGCGCGTTTCCACTGCGTCCGACTCATCCGGCACGTCACGAGTCAACAAGACACGAACCAATCTGCGTGTCCCACCTTTCGACCCAGATGAACCCGAGATTTGGTTTGCTCTTCTCGAAGGCCAGTTTGAAGCAAACGGGATTACCAGCGATCGCGTCAAATTCACGAACGTCACCAACAACCTGGACATCCAACATTCTAGGGCCGTGAAGGATATTATCCTCAATCCTCCGGCCGAGAATCGATACCAGAGGATTAAGACTGAGTTAGTCAAGAGACTCTCCGCCTCCCAGGAATTGAAGGTGCGTCAGCTGCTCAACCATGAGGAACTTGGTGACAGGAAACCTTCCCAGTTCCTCCGCCACCTGCAAGATCTGGCTGGTCCGGCTGTACCAGAGGACTTCATCAAGACGATCTGGTGCAACCGCCTACCTCGCGACATCCAGTCGATATTGGCATCGCAGCCGACTCACTCCTTGGATCAGCTCTCTGACCTTGCTGACCGTATCCAGGAGATTTCATCGAGCCGCAACGTCGCGCTTACTTCATCTCAAGCCGTACACGCCGTGAACCAGCATGGCGAGATAGCGGAACTGAAGAAGATGGTGGAACTCCTCACGCTGAAGCTCGACGAACATACTCGCTCAGCCCAATGTTCCAGCATCAGATCAAGACCCCAGCGACGTAACTCATCTCGTCATAGGTCTCGATCCCGATCTAACTCCAGCT
Organism: Cnaphalocrocis medinalis; assembly: GCA_014851415.1. NCBI lineage: Eukaryota > Metazoa > Arthropoda > Insecta > Lepidoptera > Crambidae > Cnaphalocrocis > Cnaphalocrocis medinalis. Next base: position 5,575,605 of record CM026274.1, read on the forward strand.
ACCGCAAGTTCCCTGTCTGCTGGTATCACGCCAAGTTTGGTGATAAAGCTCGCAGCTGCATCAAACCGTGCGACTACAAGGCGGGAAACTCCATGGGCAGTCGCTAATGGCGACTGGTGATTGCCTCGCCTCTTCAGGTCGCCTTTTCGTCACGGACCGCGGGTCGAACGTCCAGTTCCTGGTAGACACCGGCAGCGACCTATGCGTCTACCCTCGATCCGCGCTTCATGATCGACGTGCAAAGACTAATTATCAATTGAGTGCGGCAAATGGCAGTTCTATAGACACTTATGGCTATGTGGAATTAGACTTAAACCTAGGCTTAAGGCGTAGTTTTCCATGGCGCTTTATAGTGGCTAATGTAACCAAACCTATAATAGGGGTTGATTTCCTTAGCCATTATAATTTGATTGTAGACTGTCGTAGACAGCGCCTAGTAGACAGTGTAACGGATTTGTCATCCAATGCTTCTGCAGCTAATGCTGTAGATATTTGCTCGGTGAAGGTATTGACGGGCGACACTAGATACCATAATATTTTGTCACGGTTTCCAGAAATCACCCGCCCATCTGGCACCATCACTACACCCAGACACAACACCGTACACTATATCCGTACTACACCTGGCCCTCCCATTTTTTCCACCCCTCGTAGATTGGCTCCAGACAAATTGAAAATCGCCAAGCAGGAATTTCAACTGATGCTCAACAGCGGTACTGCACGACCTTCCGACAGCCCTTGGGCTTCGCCCTTGCACCTGGCGCCGAAGAAAGACAACGGTTGGAGACCTTGCGGCGACTATCGTCTTCTAAACGCTCGCACCATCCCAGACCGTTACCCAATTCGGCATATTCACGACTTCGCGCATGCAGTATCTGGTTGTAAAGTCTTTTCCACAATTGATTTAGTTAAGGCCTATAACCAGATACCGGTACATATCTCCGACATTCAGAAAACTGCCATTACAACTCCTTTTGGTCTATACGAATTCCCGTATATGACCTTTGGACTTCGCAACGCAGGGCAAACATTTCAACGCTTCGTTGACGAGATGACCAGAGGCCTGGATTTCTGCTACTGCTACCTGGACGATTTTTTGGTATTTTCCAGAACAGCAGCAGAACACGAAGATCATCTCCAGCAGCTCTTCGCCCGTATGAAGGAGTACGGCATAGTTATTAATACTTCTAAGTGTGTTTTTGGAGCTAGCGAAGTATCTTTCTTAGGTTACAGGATCTCCGAAGCCGGTACCAAGCCCTTGGACACCAAAGTACAAGCAATCAAGGATTTTCCAGCACCTAAAACCGTGAGGCAGCTGAGAAGGTTTTTGGGCATGGCAAACTTCTACAGGCGTTTTCTTCCGCATGCCGCCAAGACCCAAGGCCCTCTCAACTCTCTGCTCACAGGTTCGGTGAAGGCGTCCCATCCTGTCGAACTGACTGGAGATACTCTCCTTGCTTTTGAACAGTGCAAGGAAAGTCTATCTAATGCTGCATTACTAGCACACCCCGATTCGGAAGCCAAACTCGCTTTGGTAACAGATGCGTCTGATTTGGCCATGGGTGCGGTATTGCAGCAGTACAAAGACGGCGTATGGCAACCTCTTGCATTCTTTTCACGACGGTTGAGCCCTACCCAGCAAAAATACTCACCGTACGATCGCGAGTTGTTGGCCATATACGAGAGTATCAAATACTTTCGCCACATGCTAGAAGCGAGGCACTTTGTGGTATATACTGACCATAAGCCGCTCAGTTTCGCTTTCCACGAACGGAAACTTAACTGTTCGCCCCGGCAGTATCGTCACCTCGACTACATCTCGCAGTTCACGACTGACATCCGCCACATCTCTGGCAAAGACAATGTCGTCGCCGATACATTGTCGCGGATCGATGAACTGCAGGTACCAGTCGACTATGAACGACTCGCTTCATCTCAGGCTGTGGACCAGGAGTTGATACAACTTTTAAGTGGCGAATCCTCACTCCGCTTCAAAAAGTTACCCGCTCCAGACGCAAGGACCGAAGTTTACTGTGACGTGAGTACACCGTCACCAAGGCCGTTTATCACAAAGCCTTTGCGAAAACAGCTTTTCGACAGCCTTCATAGTCTTAGCCACCCAGGCGCTAACGCAACCGCTAAATTAGTGGCAGAACGCTTTGTTTGGCCTGGAGTGCGCAAAGACTGTCGAGAATGGTCTCGCAAATGCTTGGCATGTCAACGCGCCAAGGTAAACCGCCACGTGTCGTCTCCTCTTGGCACGTTCGCTTTACCTCGCGCCCGATTCGCTTTTATCCACATGGACATTGTTGGTCCTCTTCCACCATCACAAGGCAACCGGTACTGCTTGACTGTCGTGGATCGTTTCACACGCTGGCCGGAAGTTACACCCATGGCTGACATGACAGCCGAAACCGTTGGTAAGGCGCTGATATCGTGGGTATCCAGGTTTGGATGTCCAACGGATATCGTCACTGATCGCGGTCGACAGTTTGAATCCACGCTTTTCCAATACCTTGGAAAAATGATCGGATTCAAACATCGCCGAACCACCGCGTATCACCCAGCGTGTAACGGCCTCGTGGAACGGTTCCACCGACAGTTAAAAGCAGCCATAATGTGCCATGCCGACTGCAATTGGGTGGACCACCTACCCCTTATTCTGCTCGGTATAAGAAGTTCCTTTAAGGAGGACCTTCAGTCTTCATCGGCCGAGCTAGTATATAGGCGAGCCATTACGTCTGCCTGGAGAATTTCTCCAAGCTACTGCACCAGACTCCACCGACGTCTCGGATTTCACCACTCGCCTACGTCACTTTGCGGTGAAACTAGCACCATCCCCCGCAGCGCGTCATAATAAGGATAAAATCTTTGTATACAAAGATCTTCTCACCTCCAGCCACGTTTTTCTACGGGACGACGCATTAAGAGGCGCTTTAAAGCCTCCCTACTCCGGCCCGCACGAGGTACTCGAAAGAGGTGACAAAAACTTTAAGATATTGGTAAAAGGTAAGTCTATTACAGTATCTATAGACCGCCTAAAGCCGGCCTACATACTGAGGGACCCAACTCCTCTTCCAATATCTACTCCCATCCCCACTCCATATCCTCCCATTCCTTAATCCAGTTCCTACCCCTACTCCTGTAAGTACTCCCAGTACAGTACCTAACTCTGTACCTACACAGGACAATATTAGGAAAACTCGTTCAGGTCGTACTGTACACTTTCCTAATTATTATCGCCCGTAGTGACGGTCTCTGGGGGGGAGTGATGTAGGGAACTTACATTAAGCACACACACACACACACACACACACTAATATTATATTTACATAAATACATTTATATATAATCATAATGTTCATATTATATTCACATAGTTATATACAATTATTTACATAAATAATAAAACTTAAAACTAAACTAAAACACAATAACAAATATTACTAAACACATTTACTTACAATACAATACAAAAATAATAATATCAGTAAATAATAAGCATCGACATTGTTTACGTGTCGTCCGTCATTGCGTTCGCTTAGCGGGCGCAATGGAGCCGCGCAAAGACTGACCGGCCGACCCGATCCTTTTGTTCTACGGTGCGCGCGCACTGCGCGTGCGCAGGATCTACCGGTCTTCCAGTCAGTCGGTCGCCACGCACTACGCGAATGATTTAACCTACGCAGGATCGCGCGCCGGCTTGTTTACATAACGTTATTCTTCTGTTATCGTCGTATTCTATTCTGATTATCATCTTCACTCCTTCTAATTATAAATGGTACTGTGCCTGTGTATTGTGTGTGTTATTCATACTACTTGTGAACTGTGTGTGGCAATATAAACATTGAGTGTACGACGTACTTTTATTCATCTCCGCACACTGGACCTCATCATCACGCACCGCAACAACAAGGTACCATCTCACATACACCTACGCACCCATAAACCATAAGTATTTGGATTAATTCGTTTTTATCTTGAAAGTTAAAAATAATATTTTTTGCTTTGATTTTTACTTTTGAACTGGTTTTTTTTCTTCATAATATAATTTTATTTGATTTCAATTAAATGATTTACTGTTAATATAAATCTCTTACATTTATATTAGAATAAGAATTTAAGCATATAGGAAAACAATAGAAAATCAATATTATTTCAAGATAATCGATATTTATTTAATCGATTATTTTCCATCAATTTGACTTCCCTAGTCATTCACATTTGTATAGAGAGTGACATTATTTTTTTTTTCCATGAAGAGTGACGTCACAAAATGGCCGGTAGCGTTTTCTGCCTTCCTCAATAAAAAGTAAAAATAATATTTTTTAAATTGAAAATATGCAACCATCTATGACTTTCACTAACTGAAATCGATATATTTTGGTTTCGTAGTCAGATACTACTGGCAGCCGCGCTTTGCCGGGCCAGCGTAGTTTTGTATTCGGGTACGAATTTTTTGGTTAGGATTCGGATTTGTCGGTTACCTACTTTTCAGACAATTTGAAATAAGTAGGTAGATACGTAATGACCTGTTCTTTCCGAGGCATTTTTTTTATCTAAAATTAGGTGCTTTTATCAATACCAATGTGAAACTTAATGTGGGAGAGTCACGCTTCGGCATGAATGAGCCGGCTCGACTGGAGTGATACACTGCCTCAGAGAAAACCGGCGGGTGAAGCAGCACCTATGCTGTGTTTCGCCAAGTGATTGAGGGTACCGGAGGCCCATCTCGGGGGAAAGGGGATAAAAGGTTGGCAGCACGCTTGTGACTCCACTGGTGTTGCTTACCATCAGGTGATCCGCCTGATCGTCTGCCATCTATCACATAAAAAACGTCAGGATTTATTCACTCTTTTATTATGTGAATTTCATTGACTCTTTGCTTGTCGTGCATTATGTACCTGCTTACCTACATACTTACTACTTCTTGGTCAATGTAGGTATCTCAATCGATCGTAATGATTATTCTTGTCACGATTGTGCATGATGCAAAAAATATTGTAGAAAGGTAAATGTTTTTTTTACTATTGTTTTTAATCACTAATAAAACATCATGTTGTGATTTTAAACACGTGAAAACGATTTCACTGCAAAAATGTTTTTCTTTTATCTTTTAACATAAAAATAATGAAAATAATGTCCGGAACCAATTTCAATATTGTATTCAATGACCAGGAGCACAGCCAGGAGTGCAAGTGGCGGTAGCTATTCCAGAAGGAGTGGTCAAAGGTTAATAACCTTATCAGCTGATTGCTCACCTAGTGATGTGCAAATTGAAATGGATTTCACTAAGGATCGGATTTCAATTAACTATTAATAATCAGAATATTAACTTGGAAGGTTAAAAACTCGAATATGGGATTTGTAAAGTTTGTTAGAACCGGTTCTCTTTGGGTTGATACCCCCTTTTTGTTACACCCTGTATATGAGGATTTTTTTTTTAATTTATTGATTTCACAACATTAAAAACATTACATGTGTAAATTTCTGCCAAACGGCGTAACCGTTTATCGGCAGCAGTTCTCACTCAGATTCTTAACCATAGATTGTAATGCACATCTACTTAGCAATATCAAGCACACATACTTACACACAAACAAACAAATGATTCTAAACTAGGCAGCATTTCGTACAGACGGCAACACCTGGAATCACTCACTGCCAAACATAAACATTAACACCCAATCACCCAATAAGTATAGACATAAAAAATAAGTAACTCAAGGTGCCGCCGTGTGTACGAATGGCATTAAAACTATCTTAATTGTTATTTAAAAGTATTACATAAACAGCGACACTCGTATACGCGACTGCAGATAGATTCAGTCACCCGCTACAAGGTATTATAAACTTCTAACATAATCCTCGCACGTACTTAATATAAATTTCATTTTACTTTACAATACATGTTGTTGCTCCGCATCGCGAGCGTCACTGGGTTATATATCATGGACACAAAGAAAAGTAGTGTTTTTTAAGTCTGAATTTCAGGCTATTTCTAGATTCTACATCCGTATATATCTCCTCTGGTAGTTAATTTATAATTGTGGGGGCCAACCATCGCCTCTCACGTCTGCCATAATAGTTCTTAACTTTAGGTACACACGGCAGCACATCAGGTTACCCATTATACATAACTATAACTACGACGCATCAGTTGTGTTAGAAAGAAAGTCGCTTTGATATTATTGGTGGATTTTCTACAGTATGCCTAAATTAGCCAATGGTTGATCTGACATAAGCTGAGCGCCAATAGAATGGTTTCATCGATGGTAAGCCACACCGCCTGCGCGTACGTTAGAGATGGGACTCAAATCGATAGGTAAAACTAGAATCGAGTTGACGCGTAATTCGAATCATCGCATCGATTTGAATATTACTAATTGACTTTTCCCAAAAAGTCTTGACTTTCAAATAATCCCCAAAAATTATACAACGACTACCTTCACCAGAATGAGTGTATAAACTTTTGACTATACCTCATTCTTCACAAAAAAAATGCACAACATACCTACCCTATAATGCCGACTCGCGGCGCGAGCGGTCATCGAGTCGAGTTTTCACCGTCACGATTCAAATCGAATGTGGTTCGAGTCCTATCACTAGGCTAAGATTGTCACTTCAAATAGAGCAGTTATCAAAATTTAAAATTTTATCTATCTTAAATTGAATAAATCTGTTTCATTGAAAATGGCGCCTCAAATCTCAAGAGTTGAAAGGGAGCGAATAATTGCGCTTAGAAGAAGTGGTTACAGAGTAAAGGATATTTGTGACCAAACTGGCGTAACGGTGAGTTATTTTATTTTGTTCTATTTATTAAAAAATATAGCTTTAGAATCATCATCATCATCAGCTTGTCTCAGTCCACTGCTGGACATAGGCCTCCCCCAATGTTCGCCATTTCACCCTGTTTGGCGGTGTGAAGATTGTGTTTACGAGAGTGAAAGATACGGATTTTATGACGATGAAAGTGAATACACAGAAGATGATGTGAGTGAATGTTGTAAGAGCGGCGAGGATGTAGATGTTGGTGGATGTTTGCACGAGGAGCCAGAAGTGAGCACGACTGAACAGCTATCTGAGTCGGAAAGTGAGTTAGGCGAAAAATCCAAAGAGAGCATGAGCGTGGAACTTGAACAGCAGCTGGAAGATAAAAACATTCAGCGAACAAAGATTTAAATCATAGATATGCCTTCGCCATACTTGGACCGCGCCGATTTGAGTCGAAGCTCAAATAACCTAGTGTAACTCAACTGGGATTAGCGCGTTATAGTTGCCGTTTGCACACGGTGACAGTTGGACGATACAGCTGCCTGGATTTTTGACAGGAAAAAGCACTCAAAATACCTTCGTATGCCTTTTTATTGTGCAAGAAAAATACTACAAATTCAAATAAAGCGAATGGTGTAACATTTGACTCGTAAGTATTTATATTTTATCAATTATTTAATTTATTTTATTTTGTTGACAAAACATCAAAGTCTGATCGGCCAACGCGTGACAGAGAGAGTAGTATTGGCAATTAATGTGAGACAAAAAGAGACAACATCATTATCTCGGTGACCAATATACTTTGACCCGCTGTAGTACTCAGAACTCAGTTGATAACAGCTCATTTGTTAATGGTATACAATAACCGAGAAAAGTACGGTAGCGACAGCAGTTAGGCATTGTTTTAATAGCGGTCAGATATAAAATAGCAATTTTATTTCGACTAGAAATCAATAAACATGCGAATAATTATTACGTATTATTTTTAAGTGAACGTTTATTGTTTTAGATTTCCGCGTTTAAAAGAAAAATGTATCAAAGTTATCCAACGGGATTGAAGGGATGAATACTGGTTAACTGGACAATTTAGTCGTTCACAAAAGTTATGTTGATAAAATGTAAGTCCGTTATTGGCTGTAAGAAGAATATGTTTACTGTAATTATTATATTTAAGAGCTGTGGATTTTGTAAGAATAAATAAATAAATAAATGAATTTGCTCTTCTCATTTCAAAGAAAATGATTTATGTTTGATTTTCCTAGGTCTTCTAGGTCGTAAAGTTACAAGTATTATATTTGTGTTTCTTCTGTATTCTATAACACAAGTGCTTAGCTTAGCTTAAGCTATTTAGTACGGAGTCAGGACATTAAATCTGGGGTTGTGTTAATTTATTAATTATTAAATTATAGTAAATATTACTCATAATTTTTCTTAAGGAATAGTGGGGCAAAGGCCTTTATCATAGAAGTCAAGTCATAGCTACTATGATGGGATTAGGCATAGTCACCACCCTTTATTCGGTTTGGTGATCAAACCCGATCAAATAGATAAATGTAGTGTTACATTTAGAAATAAAATATCCTATAAGTAAAATTGCTGTTAAATTTAGGAATTGTTTTATTTTTAGTTCCCAGTATGAAAATTTTGCTGACCGTAATTTATCCTCATAGATATTGACTTTCGATGACACGCACACGTCATGTCATCAAAATATTGCCTCGTTTTTAGGTGTCAGGGCATATCTATGATTTAAATCTTTGTCAGCGAAGTTATAATCATTCAGACGTTGTGATGATCGATGACATTAGTGTCAAGCCTTTGCAAACAAAAATGCCAACGAACGGTGATGACAGAAATGACAGCAAAATAAAGAAAAATAACGACGAAGAAGTTTTGATCGAAAAAGCCGAAAGAAGTTTGCAGTCTACGACGGATAACAAGAGGACGTTCCGCAGGACAAGGAGGAGGGGTAGGCAGAAGCGAAAGAGGACACCAGCCGATAGTAGGTGGCGTGGAGCTAAATTTAAAGAGTTAGCGGTAAAAGATTATAAGAAGAGGAAGAAATTTTTTGATGCGTATGTTTTTATTAAGATGTGTTTTATGTTATGTTGATTTTTATAAAGTTGTAAACAGTTTTTAAGGTTTATGGAAGAGCAGTATGAGAGCAGTATGAGGGCATACTGAATGGAGAATGGCCGAGTGTGGTATGGGCGATCGGTAGATGCATGATATGGAACGTGTAAAGAACGATGTTTGAATTAGGATGACGTGTGAGAGTGAGGGAGAAGACGAATGGCCGCGGACGACGGAAGATGTAAAGATGGGAAGAATATTATTGTTAAATACAAGAAGATATACTAAAACGGTGTCCTTGCCCCACCATCCTACATTAATTAATTAATTTATTACTCATTTTTGTTTATTATATATAGTGGCCCGCCCTCGCTTCGCTTCGGTATTTTAATTTTTTGAACGAAGTAGAATTCACAACAATCAAAGTAATTAGCAAAAAGAAATTTTACTGATACTTATAGGATTGATAATTTTGGTGATCGTAAACCTTAATGAAGGAATCTCAAAAAGATTTGATTTAAAAAATGTTGGAAACTCTATAACTTTACTTTGTCAAATTTAATCAGTTCCCCCGTTCACCTCTAAAAGGGGAAGGGGGGACTTTTATAAAATTTCTATGCAAAGCCTAAATACCAATTTTCAAGATTCTAGCTTCAAAAAATGACAATACTTCGTTTCAACCCCCTTTTCCTCCCCCCTTTTAGGTTGAAGAAAAAAATAACGAATTCACTTTCATTACATTTGTAGGCAAAGCCCAAATACCAAGTTTCAAGAATCTAGCTTTAAAATTGACAATACGGTGTTTTATCCCCCTTCCTCCCCTTTTTAGGTTGAAGAAAAAAATGCCGAATTCAATTTCTTTACATTTGCATGCAAAGCCCAAATAGCAATTTTCAAAGCTATAGCTTTAAAAATGACGAATTTTCTATACGACGTTTTAACCCCCTTTCACCCCTTTGTAAGCTGAAGAAAAAAAAATGCAAAAAATTACTTACATTTAATTTGTATGGAAAACCCAATTACCAATTTTCAAGACTCTAGCTTTAAAAATAATAAATCTCCCATACATTGTTTTAACCCCCATTTCACCCCTTTATGGCTTGAATTAAAAAAAAACTAAAACAGGTCAATTTTTATTTTTGATAAACAACCATAATCCAAATTTTCAAATCTCTAACATCAAAATTGAAAGACTTTCATACTAACGTAAACCCCCCCTTTCACCCCTTTAGGGGGTGAATTTCGCAAAACCCTTTCTTAGTGCGCGCCTACATAGTAAGAACTACCTATGTTTCAAATTTCATGATTTTAGGTCCAGTAGTTTTGGCTGTGCGTTGATAGATCAGTCAGTCAGTCAGTCAGTCAGTCACAGGCCGAGGCGTTACCTCTTTATTAATAGTATAGAAGATAGGTACTGCATAGTTTTAACTGCTTTATTCAACGTGACATATTATTTTATGTATATATATATATATATATATATATATATATATAGTATGATCAAAGTTGGAGACGAACAATTGCTTTAAAAACTTTGCTGCTACCTTCTTTGCACACCTGCATATTATATAATAATACCTAAGTATTGTAAACATTTACGATTACGTCAGTGATTTTAAAAAGTGATGTAACCGAACAATTACCTTCACAATAGATAATTTTTATCAGAGAGATTAAAAACTTAAACGACATTGTCCGTAAAAAAGTGTTTAAATTAGTTTTAAAGTTACATATTTAGACAATTTCCTTTGTTGTAGATTTCAATGGACACCGTGCCGCGGAGATTAAAAGAAGCCGGAAAAAAATGTTGCTGCCCGCAAATTTTTTAACAAATTACCACAAACCCTTGTTGATTTACCCATACATAAATTTAAATCTCAAGTTAAATCTTATTTGATGGCAAATGCCTATTACACAGTTGAAAAATACCTAAATGACAAGAATTTGTGGAAATGATAAACTGTTCACCTACACTGTGTTATAAAATGTTAATTATATTAAATTCTTCATAAATTTTATGATTAAAATCTGAAAAGATTTAAGTTCTACTGAGTTTCTTCTGATTCTTCTCGGTGGAATAATAACCTTCCGAATAAGCGGTAGGTAGATTATAAAATTTGACATTCATAAATGGACGCAAATAAGCAATAGTGTGTTAACCCACATGACTGTCATTCCGAGAAAATGGCGTTTGAAAATTCAGAATAAGTTTTAAATACTTTGTATGTAGATTTTTGAAAAGTTGGACATGTTTGATAATAAATTAAAGTTAATTACTTAATTTAACTCATTTTATTTTAAAAAATAGAAAAATATAGTCGTTATTACGAGAAAAGACAGATTTTTTTATAGCAAAACTTTCTATTGCTTATTTACACCTTGTACGGGTTAGTGACCGCACTATTGCAAGGCAACTTGAACCACTGCCGTTCGGCCCAAGACCTGTGGATGCAGGTAGTGGCCGAATGGCAGGTGGACTTAAGTGTGGTGGCGGAGCCGTACTACGTCGGCAACGGCTGGTTCGGCGATAGTGAGGAAGTGGTGGCGGTCTTCGCCAGGTCGTTTACTGACGCTCCCCCCCTCTCGCTTTTAGAGAGGGGCTCGGGATACGTCGCGGTAGCGTGGGGCTCGGTGGCAGTCCTCGGGGTCTACTTCTCCCCCAATCGTCCTCTCAGGGAGTTTGAGATCTTCCTCAACTCCCTGAGCTCGGCTTTGGGCCGGTTGGCGCCGAGACAGGTCATTTTGGCGGGCGACCTGAACGCTAAGTCGGTGGCGTGGGGCAACCCCGCTACTGACGTTCGTGGTCGCCTGCTGCAACAGTGGGCGGTTTCCCGTGGGTTGTGCCTGCTCAACAGAGGCACGACCCACACCTGCGTGAGACAGCACGGAGGGTCAGTGGTGGATGTCACCTTTGCCACCACGGCCCTCGCGTCCCGAATCGAGGACTGGCGGGTGGACCCTACCGAATCATTATCGGACCACCGATACATTCGGTATCAGGTCCGGGTCCAAGGCCTGCCAGGACTCCAGCGAGCCGTCCAGAGAGCGTCGCCATTTAACAGGTGGGCGCTCTCCAAGCTAGACCGGGACCTGGCGAAAGAGGGGGCCTTCATCCAGGACTGGCTCAGTCCCCCCCTGAATGAGGACATCGATGTGGCCGCCTCCCAAATCCGGGAGTCCCTGACCGAGGTATGCGACTTTAGCATGCCTCGGTCCCGCCGCCCCGATCCCCGTCATGCCATATACTGGTGGACGGAAGAGATCGCGGGCCTCCGGGCCGCATGTTTTGCCGCCCGGAGGGCGTACACCAACGCCAGGCGCCGGCGGAGACGGGACCTGGAGCGCGAAGCCCGCCTGTATGAGGCCTTGCGAGAGGCCAGGCGGGCCACGAAGGCCGCCATAGGAGTGGCCAAAGACAGGGCTCGACAGGAGATGTTGGAGGGTTTGGACCGTGATCCGTGGGGGAGGCCTTACAAGGCGGCGCGGAATCAACTGCGCCCCATCGGTCCTCCCCTGACGGAAACCCTCCAACCTGATCTCCTCGAGCAGGTAGTCAGGGGGCTTTTCCCGGCCCGCAACCCGGACTTTAACCCCCCGTTGATGGCACCGCCTCCGGGGGCCCCTGCGTCGGATGAGGCGCCGGACCTCATCACGACGGAGGAGTTTGGAGCCGCGGAGCTGGTTCTCCGCGGCAAAAAGACGGCACCAGGCCCCGATGGGATCCCAGCCAAGGTCCTTGCGCTGGCGATCCCAGAAATGGAGCCTCGCATCCGGGGACTCTTCGACCGCTGTTTTGCGGTCGGGAGGTTCCCCCAGATATGGAAGAGGGGGCAATTATGCCTCCTCAGGAAAGACGGGAGGCCAGCCGACTCACCGTCGGCTTACAGGCCCATCATTTTGCTGGACGAGATCGGGAAGACGTTTGAGAGGGTGGTGTCTACCCGTCTCGTCGAGCACTTGGGCCGAGTCGGTGACCTCTCGGAGGTCCAATTTGGTTTCCGGGCGGGGCGGTCGACTATCGACGCCCTGACCCGGCTCCGTCAACTGACGGAAGAGGCGGCAGCTGCGGGGGAGGGAGTGATAGCGGTGTCATTCGACATTAAAAACGCTTTCAACTCCCTTCCCCACGCAGTGATCCTGGAGGCGCTCCGGCACTTCCGAGTGCCCCACTACCTCGTGGAGCTCCTCCGGGATTATTTGGCGGACCGCGAGGTCCTTTATGTAGATAGGGAGGGGGACCTAAAAAGTCACCGAGTCGAGTCCGGCGTTCCGCAGGGGTCAGTCCTTGGCCCCTTGCTGTGGAATGTCGGATTCGACTGGGTCCTGCGTGGACGTCTCCTGCCGGGCATGAGTGTCATCTGCTATGCGGATGACACTCTCGTCACAGCCCGGGGGAAGACGTTCGAGGACGCAGCGATTAGGGCGTCCATTGGTGGGGACCTCGTGGTCCAAAGGATGGGGCTTCTTGGGTTGGAGGTCGCCTTACAGAAGACGGAGGCGATCTTCTTCCCACCCCCGCGTCGTCGATTTCCCCCCAACGTTTTCATAAGTGTTGGGGGTTGTCGTGTGGAAGTGAAGCCCGATATGAAGTATCTCGGGCTAGTAGTGGACTCGCGGTGGCATTTTGGCCCCCACTTTAGGGGGATGCTACCGCGACTCCTGAGAGCGGCCGATAGTTTCGGCTGGCTCCTGCCCAACCTGGGCGGGCCGAGCGCCAAATGCCGGCGGCTCTATGCCGGCATCTTAAAATCCATGGCGCTATACGGCGCGCCCATTTGGGCAGGCAGCCTCGAGAGAAGGGAGAACATCTCCCTTCTGCGTACGCCCCAGAGGGCCATCGCCCAGCGGGTCGCCAGGGCCTACCGTACGGTGGGCTTCTCGGCGGCCTGCGTCCTGGCGGGGACTCCCCCCTGGGAGGAGGAAGCAGGTGTCCTGGCTGCCGTTTACGAGTGGACGGCGGCCAGGAAAGCTAGTGGAGAGCCGTACTGCCTCGTAGAGAAGGAGGCAGTACGAAGGGAGGCCCAACGTGAGCTCGTCAGCAGATGGGCAGAGACACTGGGCAGAGTGGAGTTTGGTCGGAGGACAATCGAGGCCATCGCCCCGGTCCTCGACCAATGGGTCAGTCGCCAGCACGGTTTCCTCTCCTACAGGATGGTGCAGGTGCTAACGGGCCATGGTTGCTTTGGCTCGTACCTGCACCGAATCCAGAGGAAGGAAACCAGTGCCTGCCACGAATGTGGGGCCCCGGACGATACGGCGCAGCATACGCTCGCCGAGTGCCGCACCTGGGGCCCACAGCGCGAGGCGTTAGTGGAGGCCGTGGGGAGCGATCTCACGCTCCCGGCCGTGGTTCGGGCCATGCTCGCCTCTGAGCAGGCCTTCACGGCCTTTGCCTCCTTCTGCGAGGATGTGATGTCGCAGAAGGAGGACGCAGAACGCCTGCGCGAGCAGGACCCGCGCGCTGACGCGCGGCGAAGGGCAAGGAGGGGGAGGAGACGCCGAACAGTTGCGCGGCATCTCCCTCCACTCCGCGGAGGAGGCCAGCCGGCCACCGGTGCGGGGGCATCGGGGCTGGCATTGCACAGGTCTCCTCTGCAGCTCGGTAGGGACGGCGCGGTGCTCCCGGCTGTCCCTATCACTCCCCCCAGCACACCCGGGGGGGGTAGTGTAGGGTCCGCGACGTAAGCGGACCTACGCCAGGGGAGGGATGCGAAGGGAGGCTTCTTAGCCAGATTCTCGCGTCTCCTCCCCACTCTGGCGGAGAAGGGAGCATCCCAGGAGGTTTTAGTCGGTAGTCCGCACTGGCCGGCTCCTCGTCAGGAGGAGCCCCCGCCAGAGGTTAGTCCGACATAACCCGGGTCGCCCCCCGGCGCCCGGGTATGCGTAAAGGCATTTCCCCCTGGGAGATCAAAAAAAAAAAAAAAAAAAAAAAAAGGTATAATGTCGATGACTCAGAATTTAGGTCAATAACGCGGTTATAATTATTGTTTACCTACGTCTGGTTAGTTAGCTTTTAATATCTACTTATGAATAAAATCAGTGTTTGATCGACTATCATTGGGTTTGTTTCGCACATTAACTTTCCCTCATCTCTCACTCATCTTATAACTGTAAACACACTACACACATAAAACATTTTAAGAGACATAGAATGTTTTTGCTAAATAACCAATTGAACTTGGTAGATTTTTTTAAATGCGTTAAGTGCTTTGAAACACTTTTGTAAAATTAAAAACCGTTGCGGTTGTTGAGTAGGTTTAAGAAACAAATCATGTCTCTTGAGTTGTTTTTGAATATTGTAAAAAGTATTTGAGCGGATAGTTTAACACTTAACTTATCCGCTACCTAAAAGATCATTCGCTACTCCATGACCGACAATATGGTTTTAGACCGAAACGCTCCACAGGTGATATTCTAGCGTTCGTATCACACTTCTGGGAAGATGCTATAGCGAAGTATGGTGATTGTTGGAGAGCCACGCTTCGGCATGAATGGGCCGTCTCGACCGGAGTGATGCCAATGCCTCACAGAAAACTGGCGTGAAGCCGCACCTGTGTACGCCGAGTGAGTGAGGGTACCGGAGGCCCACCCGGAGGGGGGAGGGGGAAGGAGATAAAAGGTTGGCAGCGCACTTGCGACTCCACTAGTGTTGCAGGTGTCTATGATCCGCCTGCTCGTCTGCTACCTTTGTCCCACTGCTGGGCAAAGGCCTCCCCTAAAAGTCTCCATTGGACTCTATTTGAAGCAATGGTTCGCCAATGGTCGGAGAAGTGTTCTAAGTCATCACTTGTCTACTACACTGTTCGCTTCTCTCCAAACTTCCGGGTTACGGCCCTGAAACCTCGCTTATATGCGATTGGGTTGCGGGATTTTTGGTGGGTTGCAGGATTCGTGTCCTTCGGAAA
The DNA here is from genome assembly GCA_014851415.1 of Cnaphalocrocis medinalis. Lineage (NCBI taxonomy): Eukaryota > Metazoa > Arthropoda > Insecta > Lepidoptera > Crambidae > Cnaphalocrocis > Cnaphalocrocis medinalis. The sequence continues at coordinate 5,591,357 of CM026274.1, forward strand.
ACATCGTGAAGAAACCTGCACGTCTCTGAAACGTGTAACCGTGAATCGGATGGTCTGGTTCCCCTGCTGAAGGGTTGCAAAGGTCGGAAGGCAGTCGCTTCATTGTAATTGCCAGACTCCCCAAATCCTGGATCATTGTCAAAGCGTGCCCCGGACTCCGAAGCGACCGCTTTGGACGCAACCGGGAATAACACGCTGAGATGTGGTGACTCTAGTCTCAATCGTAAAACGTGCAAAAGATAATTTTACGAACGTTTACAAATCATCTGTCGTAGGTATTCCTAAAAAAAATCTTTAGGATAATAGTTGTTTGGTCGAATGTTTTAGGCCGAATTTTTAATCGCACACTTGAAGGTAGAATTTTATTTAGCATAATTTTCTTATCCAAATTTTAATTTTGCATATTTTCGTTTAGCATATCGTTTATTTAGTCGAAATGTTATTGAGTAGAATTTCACTTGGCATACTATGAAGAAGGCAGAATTTCATTTAGGATAATTTTATTATTAAGTCGAACTATTATTTGGTAGAATTTCACTTGGCATACTATGAATGACAAAATTTCATATAGGATATTTTTAATAGCATATCGCTCTTTACAATAGTATACTTATAATCCTACTATACTATTATAAAGGCGAAAGTTTGTAAGTATGGATGTATGGATGTTTGTTACTCTTTCACGTAAAAACTACTGAATGGATTTGAATGAAACTTTACCACAATATAGCTTATACATCAGAATAACACATAGGCTACAATTTTTGAGGTTTCTACGAACCTGAAGTCCACGCGAACGAAGTCGCGGGCAAAAGCTAGTTTAATATTATATTACTGTAATATATCCTACTACTATTATAAAGGCGAAAGTTTGTAAGGATGTATAGATGTATGGATGTTTGTTACTCTTTCACGTAAAAACTACTGAATGGATTTGAATGAAACTTTACCACAATATAGCTTATACATCAAAATAACACATAGGCTACAATTTATAAAAATACATTGTGTGGATTGTCCAAAATATGACGGTAAGTGTCAATAATTAACCCCACGCGTACGAAGTCGCGGGCGGCCGCTAGTATTAAATAAAATTGTAATATTTATTATAATAAAATTGAATATTACTGTTTTGTCAAAAACGAATCGCTGCATAACCGACTCCACGTAGTCTTGTCTGCCCTACCCCTAGATGTAATACAACCCCGCGTAAGCGCGGAGGGGTGAGGCGGCCCGCGTACTGAGGAGCAGATGGTTTGTTAGTCTAAACTGCGGTGATGAGCGAAAACCCTCTGCGACGATGAGCTGTGAGTGGGATCACCGGAGCCTCGCAGCGCCGGAGCCGAGATAGAAATCATGCTTGCATTCCAAAGAACGACACGAGTCTTTGTGAGAAAGTTGCAGCAGCAATAAGCATAATCTTCGAATTTGTAATCAATAAAATTTTCTGTTCTACGATTTTTGTAAGAAATACGAAATTATTCTATGAATATAATAAATGTTAATTTAATGAATTTTAACTTATTATCATCACAATGTGATCATATTTATAATTGGCGATTCATATGTCATATATATGTCACGAGCAAGAATCATCTGCGACGATAAGCTCGCGTGGGACCGCCGAAGCCTTGCAGCACCGGAGCCGTGACAGAATCAATGCATGCTGCACACTTGAATGCCTGCATGCATGCCCGGTTGCATGCATGCTTCACCTGAGCCACATTACTTGTCAAATTAATGATCGAAAATCATAATAGAAATACATTTTTAAGTAATTGTTGTATAAACTTATTTGTTTTAATAACATAGAAAATGAAATTCGTACTAAAAAAATTCGAATTTAAGACAGGTAACCATAAGAAAAGTATACCTAAGGATGATTCTAAATGTAAACTTTCTGCGTATAAAAGTTCAGTCGTTTCATAATTATGGATATTGAACTTACCTTAGGCATACCTAAAGATGATTCAACCTTACAAAATTATGCGTTTTGAGTTATGCTTAATGATACGAGCCAAAATATTTTCGGCGAAATGAAGTTTCTGCCATTCGATGTTATGCAATTCAATATTGTGATATAAAAAAATCCGAAATAAAAGTAGACCCTTCTTATATCCAATTAATACACTATAGTTTTCCGGAATAAGCAAATTTACAGTCATAGCTGAAGGTTAATGAAACAATTTAGGTATTTAACATCATTTACAGATTTCAAAGCTAATTCTTACAATGTTGTAAATAAAAATCGAATCGTTATCTCTAAAGTAGATGTCAAGTATTTCAAAGTGCCAAATGTCAAATTTTGAATTCCCCGCTTTAAGTAGCCCGTTTGCTTGTTAAGTTTTTCAAACATTGTCTATCTAATAATAAGTTTGGTCTTTTAGCGTAGCAAAATAAGGTTTAATTCGCGTTGCGGGCTGCACTGGGCGGCACGAAACTAGTGAAGTAGAATCTGCCCAACGCTATTTGTCTCTTTCGTGCGATTTTCTCCGTTCATCTTTCGATGCGCTCAAGGTCAAAGTGTAGTAACTTGATGTGCTGGCCACTGTACCTATAACTAATTTATTTTTCTTTGACAATCGGGTTGGATACGTATGTACTCTCTTTTCCTTGAATTCTTTTTTATTAAATTGTTCGGTGAGAATTACAACTTTAACTCGTTTTTCAATTGGTAAGATATTACATATTTTAAATAATAACTCATAATTGTTTTTTAATGATTTGTTTACTTTTGTATCTACCAGGTGTTTTAGCATTCTTATTTGTAACTGTTTTATTTTGTTTAGGTATGTAGCAAAAGTCAGTCCATACGCACCCAATCCGTATATAATCACGGCTTCCGCCAATGCATAGTACAGCATGTATAAGATTTTTCTACTAACTGCATATTTAAGTTGATACAATTTACACGAGATAGTCCGAAGTATAGCGCATACCCTGTCAATATGTAAATTCCAAGTAAAATGAGTATCTATCGTGAGGCCTAGGTATTTATATGATTCAACTTGTTCAATAATGTTACATTTACAATTGATACCGTCATTGTGGAGACAGTCATAAGTGTGCCCTCTAATTGACATATTAATAGATACTATTATGTGGACTATAAGGTGATTTTATTACCATGCATTTGGTTTTATCTATGTTAAGTATTATTCCATTATCATGCGCTTAACGAATAATATTATTAAAATCACTTTGAAGCTGTTTTTGTATATCAGTTTTGTCCCTGCCGCTATACATAATACACGTGTCATCTGCGTACATATAAGATTTACATTTCTTAATTACATTTACCATACTGTTTACGTGCATTATGTACCCGACAGGGCCGTATACTGAGCCAGTTGGAACCCCATACTTAATTACGCCCTTTTCACTTTCCGCTCCACATACAGCTACTTTGAGAAACCTATTCTCTAAATATTTACTAAACCACGTATTGATAGGACTTCTGATTCCACATTCCTCCATGGCACGTAATAAGCCTGCATGTTCGAATGTGTCAAAGGCCTTTTTAAAATCAATGTATATAGCCATAACTACCTTTTGGTCATTCAGGTAACCATTTATGTCATCAGTAAATTCTGCCAGTGCTGTAGCGGTACTTCTGCCTTGGCGGAACCCATGTTGAGCGTTAGATATTATATGTTCTTGTTCGAGAAATTCTGTTATCTGATTTACAATCACTTTTTCGACTATTTTGTTAAGCACATTTAGTATTGCAATTGGCCTGTAGTTAGTGTACTCAGCATGGGAACCTTGTTTGAATATAGGACGTATTATGGCTAGCTTCAACTCATCAGGGTACATGGCCCTCCCAAAACACATATTCACAAAATACGCAAGAATTAGACTTATTTCCCTGTTTATGTTTTAGGTCGGCAACCCTAATGCCGTCTGAACCTGGAGCCTTATTACTATTTAGATTATTAATTATTTTACATATTTGTTCTTCTGTTACTGGCCTATACCTGAACGATGATAAACTCTCTTCGACATATGAACTTCTATCCAAGATTTTTTTCTGACATTTATGTTTAACGTTATCTATTTTTTCTGTAAATGTATGACAAAATTTATTATATACCGTTTCCCTCGAATTATTGCGTAACATATATTTTTCTATAACACTATCTACAGATAACTGATTTCTACCAAGCCAATTATTAATATTTTTCCAAATTTTTCTCATGTCCCCGTTACATTTTATCAAGGTATCCTGTCTATATTTATTCTTAACTTTATTTATTAATTTATTCGTCAAATTTCCCTGTATAGTGTATTCTAATCTAAGATTATTGTTTTTTGGTTGCATTTTCCATACTCTAAATAATTTATCCCTTTTCTCAATCATAATTTTTATTTGCTTACTTACCCAGGGGGGCTGACCGCGTTTTTTTGTCACACTTGTCTCATAGTAACTCTCACTATAAATATTTTTAAAAGCATCCGAAATTTTTTCGTACAAACTAATTGGATTATCTATATTTAAAAAATTAGACCATTTAATACTTTTAAGCCTATCATGAACCATAGCATTGTTAATGCCTATCCTCGTTACCGTTGCATCGGAGCATAAATCAGCTGTTAAGCCTGTTATATAGTGATCGGCTATCTTCGTCCTAACGGTGTAGGCGCACAGCGAGGCACCAATCGTCGCATTCCGCACGAATACGTGATCGATGCAAGTCGCCGTCCTGCGCTCCGCAGATACGCACTCCCGCGTTACGTCTTGAATAGCACACAACATTCCACATTCACACATCATGTCCAAGTATCGTGTGGCAGTGTTATCCCGTTCCTGTTCTAGTATGTTGATGTTCACATCTCCGAGCAGTAATGATGTCGCCAGACAGTGTAGAAAGATAACTATATATTTCGGTTAAAAAACCGGTTCTGTTCGTGTTCGGTGGTCTGTAAATAACCACAATTGTTGTTTTATTATGATCAGTGAATAGTGTCCCTATTATAAGTTCACAGTTCTTCATTTGGATGTAGTTCTGCGTAAAGGTAAGGTTATTTCTTGCATACAATAATATTCCTCCGCCTCGTCTTTTTTCCCTTGTCCATGAAAACATATTGAATCCGTCCAGTTCATACATAGGTAGTTCATTGTGTTTTATATTAATCTCAGTTATGCATATGATATCTAGATAATTATAGCATCCATGTACAGTTGCCAATAGTTCATTGAAATGCTTTTTCATTGAACAAATGTTTACGTGAATAATGTTGAATGAAGTGTTGTTCTTATTTATGTAGTCACACCATGTATGCACGTCTGGAAACTGTAGATAATTAATATCGTGCGCCATGAATTGCTCATCGTCTGACGCCATCATTATTTTAGGTAATTCGTTTTTTTAGATATAGTATAAGAAAGACTTGCTTTTTACGTTTACTCCCTATTCAATGGTTTTTCTTTCTGCAGTATATTTTCGATGTCACTCTCAAAATTCATTTGATATATTTTCTTCTCCTCCTCGCTTTTCTTAATTAATATTTTAGAATTTTGTATCCAGATATATTTGTATGTATCTTTAAACTTCGTCTTAGCAGTCCAGAACAGCTGCCTCAAATGTCGTGTTATATTTTCATTGATGTAAATTCGCTCTGTATTCTCATTTTTAAATATTGATTTGTTAGTAATAGCACTTTTTTTACATTTCAGCCAGTTCTGGCGGGCCTCACTTGTTTGGAGAGTAACTATTATCGGTCGTGGTGCTTTAGTGCTGTTACCAGGCATTCTATGTGCTTTAACTACTTCTTCACTGTTTAAATTTAGCTCCTTTGCTATTTTCCCAACAATTTCCATCACATTTTCCTGCTCGCATGTTTGAACATTGACCAATTCAATATTCAATTCTAATTCTCTCTGTTCCATTTTCATTACTCGTTCTTCCAGTGCCTTATTACATTTTTCTAAATACACGCTCTTTTGTGCCAGATCGTTGATTTTGTTTTTGTTCTGGTTTGCTTCTTCTCTAAACTCCTTTTTAGACTTTTCTAAATCTTCAAACTTTGAGCTTAACAGCTGAACTGATTTCTCAATTTCCGAGTTAGTTGTCCTCACCTCGTTGATCTGATTTTTAATGTCACGCATGTCTTCCTGCATTTTCTGATAGCGAGTTTCTTGCTCTTTTTTCATGGAAGTTAGCAGGTTAGTCAATGCTGTCATCTGCTCTTGCATTGCCATTAATTGGTTACTTATCATGGCAGTATTGCTACAGCATATTTCCTGATCGGTCGACTCCTGGCCATTTTGAGAGTCACTATCCTGGTCTTCTTCTGTTCGCTTTTGCTTCTTTCGCAACTGTACCCATCTATCAGCCGGAGCCTGTTTCTCCTTTAATTGCTGTAAGTTTGATTCCGAGCCGTAGCTCATTACTGCTTTTGTAGGCGTCCGTTCGAGACTCATATTCACAGAGTAGGCCTATTTTAGCGGGTGTAACTCTTACGCCGTCCAATTTTGCACTCATATAGAACAATAGATGTGGGCGGTCCCGCAATGTTAAAAGGGGCGGGGCGGATTGCGCGTACGTCGCCGCTGTACTCGATAACACTACACTTATCCTTTTTTATTGTAAAGCGTGGTCTCTTTCTTTTATGAATTTCTGCGATAGCGCGTCCGCCGCTGACCATATCCGAGCGAGAACTACGAGCAATAACCATCTAAGCAAGTCACCCCTTATCCCTATATTATTGAGTTTTATCAAAAGTAGGCTATGATTAATACGATCGAAACACTTACTGTAATCAGTGTAAACCACGTCCACCTGTTTCCCATCATCCATCGCACTAGTGAGATATTCATTTAGTATTATTAGATTGGAAACCGTAGACCGACCTTTGAGAAAGCCGTGCTGCGAGTCACTAAATGTGTTTTTGAGCATGGTGTACATCTGATCATAGACGATTTTCTCAAATAACTTCGCAATCAGACACAGTTTAGAAATGGGCCTATAGTTAGTTATGTCGGTCCTGGACTCTTTTTTGTGTACTGGGGTGATAAAAGCCGATTTCCATATTTGTGGTATCGTACACTCAGAGAGCGATCTTTGGAAGAGAAGGGAAACAGGCAACGACAAAGCTTCAGCACATCTGATTAGGATTAATGCAGGTAGGTTATCAGGCCCAGCTGATTTGGAGGAATCCAGTTTCAAAAGCATTTTGAAAATAACAGTTTGATCAATTTCAATGCCAGAAATGTCATATGTGGTATCAGGTGATAATGATGAACTAGGAGTCGCTGCTGGACCCGAATCTAAAAATGTCGACCGGAAGTAATCCGAGAAAGCATCACAGATACTATCACCGGTAGTTATAGATTTGGTGCCGTACTTCATGCTACTTGGGATTGAATTGCATTTACAACGTGTGTTGATATAGGACCAAAAGTGTTTCGGATTATCTTGAATGGAGTGTTCAACGGACGCAATGAACTTCTCGTAACAAGCTACCTCTTAAGTGCCGTACTCTTTTTTGCAACAAGTTATACGAATCCAAGTCACTTTTGTTCCCATATGTTTTGTACTTACGTTCGTATTTGCGTTTTTAGGGTTCCGTAGCCAAAATGGCAAAAACGGAACCCTTATAGTTTCGTCATGTCCGTCTGTCCGTCTGTCCGTCTGTCCGTCTGTCACAGCCGATTTACTCGGAAACTATAAGTACTACAGTGATGAAATTTGATGGGAATATGTGTTGTATGAACCGCTACAAAAATATGACACTAAATAGTAAAAAAAAGAATTGGGGGTGGGGCCCCCCATACATGTAACTGAGGGATGAAATTTTTTTTTTCGATGTACATACCCGTGTGGGGTATCAATGGAAAGGTCTTTTAAAATGATATAAAGTTTTCTAAAAAACATTTTTCTTAAAGTGAACGGTTTTTGAGATATCAGCTCTCAAAGTCGTAAAAAGTATGTCCCCCCCCTCTATTTTTATAACTACGGGGTATAAAATTCTAAAAAAAAATAGAGGTGATGCATGCTAATTAACTCTTTCAACGATTTTTGGTTTGATCAAAGTATCTCTTATAGTTTTTGAGATAGGTTGATTTAACTGTAATTTTGGTTAAGTTATTGTGCTTACACTGAAAACGATGGCTGAACCTTTATTTGCTGCTACGGAACCCTTTGTGCGCGAGCCCGACTCGCACTTGGCCGGTTTTCCTTAATGGTTTTAATCAATGCGGCTGAGTGCCACTTCGGACGGGAGGTACTCACGACGAGCTTATGAGGAATAAACTTAGCACGTAGAGAGCACAACGTAGAATAGAAAAAACTGATACAATCCTCAAGTGACCTGTCTAAAAACTCAGTGGTCCAATCAATATTAGTTAAATTAGCGTTAAAAGAATTATAATCACCTTTATCATACCTATATCGCACTGAAGGACATGGCTTGAGAGATTCAAAACCTGGAAAACATAGTAAAACATCTAGGGCACTGTGGTGGGGGTCGAGAGGTAGTGGGTCGCCGCATTTGCTCACACTTCTTTAACGAGAAAAAAAAAATGGTTGCTTTTTTACATACAAGAAATATTATTTTGTTATATTTTTATGAATCTGATCTGATGGTAGCGATTGGCCGCCGCCATAACACCTGCAACACCAGAAGAGTCACAGTGCGCGTGTCACCGTTAAACCTCTTTGGGCCTCTATACCCTAACTCACTCGGCGAACACAGCGCAGGCGTTGCTTCCGCTGGTGTCTGTCGGAGTCGACCCTTCATGTCGAAGTTTTAAGTTAAACTACCTCTAAGGTTATTTATCTCAGTCGAATATTAATATTTTCGGTGAATTTCGGAGATATTTCGTTCAATATTTAACTTATGAATTATAAGCTAGACTGGAGTTTGAAAACCTAATTATGTGGCAAGATCTGTACCTGAATGACTTGACAGTGGTACGTTGAACTACGTTTATATGCCGGCCAGATAAGTTGGCGGGGTACGGGAGACGCGAAAGGGGGAAAATTCGTACTAGACTCGCTA
>CM026274.1:5600459-5678821 GCA_014851415.1 Cnaphalocrocis medinalis
TCGTAATTATAAGGTTGAAAGAAAGTTGCCCTCCATGGAAGGGACGTTTTCTGTTTAAAAATGAGAATTACCCATAGACGAAACTAGCGCCGCCAACCAATCATCGTCGATTCCACAGTGCCTAAAGACAAAAGTCTATAATTAGTGCGTCAGCTACCCGTCATGACTTACGGGGCTGAAACGTGGACATTAACAGCACGGCTAGTCCACAAGTTTAAAGTCGCTAAGTGGGCTGTGCTCGCCGTTTCTATCTTATCCGGAACGAGGTGATCCGGCAGAGAACCAAAGTTATCGATATAGCTCACCGGATTAGTAAGCTGAAGTGGCAGTGGGCTGGCCATATCTGCCGCAGAACTAGCAACCGTTGGGGTAAGAAAAAGAAGAGGGCTGGCTGGAGCTGGACGCGAGTAGCCTAAGATCGATCAGAGTGGCGAACATTTGCAAAGGCCTATATTTAGTGGACTGCAACAGGCTGATGATGATGATGATGATCGCGGAAATCGAGACGCTTTACTCAGAAATGTGAAAGGAATACAATAGTTTTGGCATTTTTTTAATTTGTCCCTTTATTATGAAAGGTGCGATACAATGTTTTAAATATTCTTACTACGGTAAACTGTCATAAAGTTAAAATAAGTGCCATAATAAAGGCAGTTACTATTTTTTTAAAAGCAGTAAATTATTTACCTGCTTAATTTAAGTAATTATGTTAAATATCGATAAAATTGATCTCAATGAGTCATAAAAATGTTTGTTAGTTTTTTTTTAAGTAAATCGTGATTTATAACACTCAAATGCATTATATTATGTTGAACATAAATACATTTTGTTGTATTTCCAAAATTGTTAGCCAAGTATGTGCTTAGCTTAAATGCCGTTAGGGTAAAAGGTTTTCATTTTAACTGCATTTTAGTCTAGTAATAATCATTATTTAAAAACGCATTCTGTAAAATCTATTATTTATGTACTAATTCTAGACTTGAATGCCGTTAAGTAAAAATAACGGCATTTAAGTTCAGTAAATCTATTATACATTAACTCATTTTCCAATTTTTTTGAAAGTTATTCAAAATCCAAGACTTAAATGCCGTTAAGGTAGTCAAAACGGCATTCTAGTTATGTTTTTATAGTGTTATATTTAAAATCATACAAAGTTAAAACGTTTAAATTTAAATATTATCAAATATATGACACATAGAGTTGTGAGAGTTTGTGTGTATTAAAGCTCTTGCAAATACCAATGCAATGATATATACAACTTGTATATAAACAGTTTACTTTAGAAACAGCAACATTTTTTTCTTTCGAGCTCTTTAAATCCATTTTTCTCCGAACGTGGTTTTGGCACTTAACGGCATTATAGTTAGAGGACGGCAGAGTAGTTCTAGACCCCTACCTATACTCTCAGAGGGCAGAAGAATATCATCCATGAAGGTCAGAATATGGTCTCGACCGTTATTGATTTTTGCCAAGACTTTGTGAATCATTCGTTGAAAGACTGCTGGGCTGTTGGCCAATCCAAAGGGGATACGTGTGTAATGAAAGCTGTTTTGTTAATTGAGTCCGCAGCTATTGGAATCTGATGGTAACTTTGAGAAATATCACAACTGGTGAAAATAGTTTTTCCTGCAAGCTTAGACAATTCGTCTTCAATTAAGGGTAAAGGGTAACGGTCTTTAATAGTTACTGCATTGAGAGCTCGATAATCCACACAAAGGCGCATATCCCCATTCTTTTTCTTAACTAAAACCACAGGAGAGGCATATTCCGAGTCAGACTCACGTATAATTCCCGCTCTAAGCAGGTCTCTAACCTTATCACGTACTACCTGGAGTTCGGGCAAAGAAAGTCTATAAGGTCTATGGTAAACCGGCTTGTCGGACATTAACTTAATGTTCATTTCAGTTGCGTCTGTACAACCTAACTCGTCAGTACTGGAGGCAAAACAAGACCTATGCTTGATTAAAATAGAATGTAATTTTAGCAGATCATTGTCACCTACGTTCCCTACATCAACCTCACTTAATTTAATCCCTCTTACTAAAATGTCATTATTACAGCAAGTTACAGTTCTAATATCGAAAGACTCATGCAAACAACATGTTTGGCCAAAAACTGAATCAGAGGGATCCAAATTACAGCTAATTTCAGCATCAACAACATCACTTTTTCTATTCGGTACGGAGCCCGAGGAACAGCTCGGTACGAAGCCACTGCTCTGCACTACTTTAGTCTCTGTCTCAACATTAGGCCACAGCAATAAAAGGATTTGGCTCACCTTATCATTTCCATGCTCGCTGTCAAGGGCACAGCTATGCCCGCGCACCAGCACCTGCCCAGCAGTAAACTCCAGCCATGTTGATCCCAGGTTGAAGATTTTGAGGACTCCGCAGCGGCCTTGAAGCACGGTAGCTGGTATGGCATACTCGCGTCCTAACATGTTGAAATAACGTGGATTAGTACAAATAGACCCATCTACAGATGTATCAATTGTAAACTCAACAAAAGCAGTTCGGCGATAAGGTAACGCTCTTTCCACACAAAATATTGACTTTATCATTACGACCCTCCACCTCAATTTGGTCGATCATTATTTCTTCTCTAGCAGAAACTAGAACCTCGTTTCCCTTTACAGTCAAAACTACGTCGTCTCTGTTTAACACGGGATGCCCTACAAGTACTTCTATACGGCCCATCTCACAGTGAGTAATTATGGCATCACTTTCTATACATAAACCATCAATACATAAGGTAAAGTCCACTTCGCCCATAGCAGGGATATGTTGTCCGGTGAATCCCTTTAATATTTTATTTGTTGGATTTATAGCACAATTTAACTTCCTAGCTGCGTTCAAACTAATAACGTTACTTTGGGCACCCGTGTCTATGTACGCAGTCATTGAAACACCATTTAGAGTCACACTTTTAAAGTAGGCCTCGCTTAAGTTTTGTACGATTTTAATTTCTTTTATCTGATTATTTGAAGTTTGATCACTAGGTTTTGTGGCAGATCGACAGAACCGAGCAATGTGACCAGGTTTTCCACATAAATTGCAAAGTCTTAGATCGGGATTCGGACAATTTCTAACGGTATGTCCTTCCTTGCCACAGCGATAACATTTGAAAATCGTAACGTTTGTTGTTCCGGATGTGGATGGAACCAATGTGCGATCGGTTGGTTTTACAAATGGAACATTAAACGAACGCTTTCGCTCATCGCCCTTACGATATTTGTTTTGTACACTCTGATACGTCTCTAAAGAAGAAAGAAATTCACAATAAAGGTCCTCGGGTCGCGAACTTTTTAAAGCCTTAGCACTAGCTTGCAACTCAACTGGAAGACCGCGTATAATGCAAGACACTGCCGAAATATCATCTAGCTTACATCTATGGCACATCGCTAATTTATCATAAAAGTATTTGCTCATACGCTCCTTCGGATCCTTTTTTCTAGAAGCCAGTTCTTCAAGCATTTCAGAAAATTCAAATGACCTTGGAAATGTTCTACTCAGAAGGTCCTGCCACTGTTCCCAGCTATGATCGTAGTTTTCTAAGCGATTGTACTACTTTCGAGCAGATCCATCCAAACGAGCTTGCATATAGTAGGCTCTTTTAGCGTCATCCCAACCATAGATTTTTCCCAACTGATTAATCTTTTTTAACCACACGCGAAAATTATTTTCACGGTCGTCCGGATCAAAAAGCGGAACAATGGCATCACCTTTTAAATGATCTAACTTGGAAGGTTTCCTATTATCAAAATATTGATCAACCATACTGTTACATATAAAATTTTATTACATATAAAATTTTATTATTTGGTAGGAATCTATCGATTTGATATTCAAATGATTCGATTCGTAGGTTTTCGACTTAGCGTGTCCCATCTCTAATTCAACCTCATCTCTAAATCATGGAGCTGCCATAGCTAAAAAATGTTTTGATGAATGATGAATGACAGATGGGAAATTAATGTTTTGTAATTCAATTTGTTAACCCAAATTTGTTTTAAATACAAATTTGTATTTCTATAATTTTTCCCCTTTTAAATAATCATCGTTGTAATTTATTTCCTTTAATTAGTCTCACTTGATTCTTGAACGTCATTGCATTTTTTTATGCGGTTATCCCCCGCGGCCTGTCATTGCCGGTGACTCGGGATTTCGTCTTTCTTCTCGATTTTACGCTCCGTCCGAGTGGATGGTCACATCACCGGATTAGGAGCACTTCTAGCCCTGCCAATGGCTTTTTGGTAAGTCTACCAATGCAGTGTCGTGGTGTGATATCAGTGATAGTGTCAAGTGGGGTTATTTTTACAATCCCTTCGTTTTTCCCTAGGCCCATCATATGATGTCCTGTTGAGAGACCTCCGTGGGGTCGGCATTGTGAGACGGTCCTCATGCAGCTCTAAATTTCCCCCATCGGTGAGTATTCCGTTCAGATTTCTTCAATCTAACGTCCCTTGTGGTTAGGGCGGCTGCACGCATGTCGGTCTCACGCCATTTTTACTCATTTTTGCACATAATTTACTTCCCCTCGCCACGTGGAACCACCACGCGTGCTGCCGCGCTGACGTTGTTCCCCCTCTGTCTTCTGCGGAGACACCCTTTTAGGTTAGGTTCTCTAAGAGAGTCCTTTTCTCCTGCTTTTCAGGAGGTCTTTAATTCCCCCGCCACAACGCAGTATGCAAAGGCGTTAGAGAGGTCGTGCAGCCGGGTGACTACCCGGGGATTGGACCGTCCCTCCACTCCACACTGAATCATGTCCGCGGACTTGCCCGGACCTGTCAAGTACCCTTTTTTTTTTTATTTACGGCGCCCAACATAATTAATTATTTGAAAAGAGAAAACAAACTTTCGTTCCCAATTCGCCCAACTCCCTGAGTTTATAAAATGCTAGCCGGCACTGTATAAGGGTAATTTTAAATGTAAAATCATAAGATGCTTGCATAATTTTAAAATTAATTAACGGTAATAAAACATCTTTTGTCAAAATAATCTTGTATTTATTTCAGTAACCATTGACCTGTAGATCATCTCTTCTTTTAATTTTTCTAAAATTTTTTATTATGTAACAATACCTTGAAGCTTTTTCGTTACCAGTCTCTCAAAAAGTGCCTGCCGTCCTGTCCTGTCCTGTTCATCGTGAAGCTCCTGTGGGTGTGGGTCATCAGGCGCAGCCGTCGGTGCTGCTCTGGTTCTCCCTCGCTTCGCGGCTGCTTGTTCTCCATCACTTTTCGAATCGTCCTCACTATCACTAGCCTCATGCCTAACGTATTGCCTTTTCATTTTATCCCACTTCTGAACTGTGACCTAGGTAGGTACTAGCTCTAGAGCAGTAGTTCCCAAACTAATTTTTCTCGTGGACCACTTTCAAAATGTTACTAGTTTCGATGGACCCCCTGCTGCTACATTTCTACCACATTCTTAAAGTCGCCAAAAAATGAAAAAGTGTCGCTTCTGAGTTCTGTCCGAAAAAAACGAAAAATGGTACATTTTATAACACTTTATTTATTATTAAAAGAATAGAATTACAAAATTAAAAAGGTAAGTCATAATTTTAATTAATGGGAAGGATGTATTTGGTGGAGTATCAGCAAACGATCAATGTTTGGCTTTATTTTTGTGAGCAATAACCGCAAATCCCCCCGCTCTGTGATGTTTAATTTGCTCCTTTTTTTTGTTAAGAGATTTGTAACGGCACTAAAACTCCTTTCTACAAGGTATGACGAGGGAAAAGCTATTAAAAATTTCCTTGCGATTTTCCACAGTCCAGGATATTTTTCGGGTATTTCTGCTTGCAGCCAAAATGTTTGGTAGCCTTTACTAAATTTCACCTTCAGCTCCTCATTGGTGCTTAGCTCGAGCAGCTCCTCTTGTAATACAACATTGGCCACCTCCGTTTCATCAAATGGATTTATGATCCATGGTGGTATATCCATTGTCAGTATATCTTCAAACCTGGTTTTGAAGTCAACATGCAGGGCACTTGAATGTTGACTGTAGGTACGGATATCCTCATCAATACATTCTACCTGTGACAAGTTTGGAAATTGAGAGAATTCGCGCCGACTAATGTTTTGCTTCATTAATTTCAATTTCCCAAGAAAAGCGGAAATTATCCCCTTTGTTTTTATTAAATTCAGGCTGTCCCCTTGTAACTGCAAGTTAATTTCATTAAATTTTTTAAACAAATCTGTCAAATACGCAATGTCTGTTTTGAATTTGATCAAGTTTTCTTTTAAATCTGGATCTCTGCTTTCTAGGAACTCTAATACGGAATCGAAAACAGAGTAAAATCTCGTTAAGCATGCACCTTTCGACAACCAGCGTACTTCAGTATGTAAGAGCAGTCGTTGGAAGTCTTCATCATTTTCGTCGCACAATTGAGCAAATAAACGCGTATTCAATGCATTGCTTCTGATTTTATTGACAGCTTTTATTACAAAATGAAGAGATTGGTTCAACCTGTCACTTAAATGTTTTGCCACAAGATGTTGGCGGTGGATTACGCAATGAATAGCTGTAAGCCCTGGTACAATTCTTTTGAGATGAGTTATAAACCCACGATATCGCCCGACCATTGCAGGAGCTCCGTCTGTTGCTACTGAAATAATGTTTGTAAATGGAATCGATTTTTCCGTAAAAAAATTGCTTAGTACGTTAAATATTGATTCGCCTTTAGTGTCAGTCTCCAAAGTTCTGGCAAATAGCAATTCTTCGTGAATTTCTTCCTCCATAATATATCGGACATATGTCAATAATAATGCTTCATTACCGGGTAACGTTGACTCGTCCAGTTGTATAGAAAAATGAGTTTTTTGCAGATGATTGCACAAAAAACATTCGATATCAGAGCTCATTTCATCAATGCGTCTTTGTACAGTATTGTTACTTAATGGAATTCTTTTTAGTACGTCAAATGGAGATTTGTGCAAAACAGTTTTTAAGACTTCTTCAACAGCGGGTAAAATTAATTGTTCTCCGATAGTGTGCGGTTTTCCACATTTTGCTATAAGTAATGAGATATTGTAAGATGCCCGCAAGCCGTCATCGTTACTTTGAGATGTTGAAGCGAACATACTGTGCATGGTGGGTCTCTTTTCATATTTTTCCTTCAATGTTTGAAAATATTTTAAATCTTTACCTATTTTATCAGTATGACACCTTTTTAGATGATCTTCGAGCTTTGATGGTTTCATAGAGTCATTGCTCAAAACTTTGTTGCAATTTCGTTACGAAATTTCTGAATTAGGTCCCCATCAAAGCCCGCGATAAAAGTTATACAATAGCTGAAAAATGTTTTTGTAACCAAGTTTTTTTCTGAATATAGGTATCACACCGCAGCCTTTGTCAACACGCGGGAATAGAATTACGGCTTGTGAAGGGACCAACTAATAAACCGCTAAGACAAATACAGACGTATCAATTTTAAAGTACCTAATTTACCACAATTTTTTAATACTAGAAATAAAAAACTCAGTATCGAATGCTGATCAAATTTGTGTAGGAAAAAATAAAAGTCGAAATCCCAAAATTGACCATAAAAACCATAACTAACATCAAATCAATGAGTTCACGCTTAATTGCTCTGCAATATTGCTTATTCGGCCTTTTTAGAGAGGCAGTGCTTCTCTCGTGAAAAAACAATTGAATAAAACGTGCTGTGTTTGTCTTCAAATCGAAAGAGGACAATAAAAATATCCGTAAGTTACTAAGTCACCTATCTATACAAGCAGTTGTGATCAACTGACTAGTACACGTAAACAAAAACTTAATTACTATAACAAAAAAAAAGGTAAGTACTTACTTTTCTTCGGCACTAGCAATCACCGATATAAATTTTCTCACACCTTTTTTTCGAAATTCCGGAAACAAATGAATGAGTTTGCCTTTGGCATCAAGTACTACCGAACCAAAACAATTAGGCGCATTTTGAAAATGGCGGCTTGAGGACTAGTAATACTTTCATCTGTATTATACCAGTGCTACATAAGTAGTAATATTACTATTACTCATACTACTTATGTAGCACTGGTATAATACAGATGAAAGTATTACTAGTCCTCAAGCCGCCATTTTCAAAATGCGCCTAATTGTTTTGGTTGAGTAGTATTTATAGTGGTGATCAATGTCATGTCTGAACAAGCTTAAGCATTGTCGGGCGGATAGCGCTTTGCAAGTCTGTACACGAAATTGTACGTAATATCATACGCAAGTTTAGACAAGTAACAGTCGCTTGCCTTATTAAAATATTATCTGCTTAGTTAGGTATGTACTTAAAATAATGTAGGTAGGCCCTTATAAAAACTATGCTTGCTCTTTACTATGGCGGCCACTTTGGTTCAGTGGTAGTGGACGCTGCCTCTGAACCAAGAGGTCGCGGGTTCGAATCCCGCGGGGTACAAACATTTGTGTGCATGAACATGTTTGTTTGTATCTGTCTAGGTGTTTTCTATATACAGGGTGCATCGTAAATCGTTTAAAACGACTTATCCAATACAGACATTAAATTTTTCGACTTCCCATACAAACCTCGATCAGCTGTTTGGTCATTTTGTATGGGAAGTCGAAAAATTTAATGTCTAGATTGGATAAGTCGTAGAACAAACATTGTTCAGGGTGACCTATAGACCACGTGGACGAGAGGTTTTAAACGATTCACGATACACCCTGTATAATAAGTATGTATTCACAAAAAAAAAGTATTTAAGTATGTTTATCGGTTGTTTAGTACCCATAGTACACAAGCTCTGCTTAGTTTGGGACTAGTGGCTATGTGTGATGTGTGAATAATGTCCAAGAAATGCAGATAAATTTTCGTGGACCCCCATTAGCATCTTATGGACCCCCATTTTTGTTCACGCCTACCGTAGACCCCCAGCAAGTCTCCCGTGGACCCCTGGGGGTCCACTTTGGGAATCACTGCTCTAGAGTTAGGATCAAATAAAAACCGATATCACAAAACACCTTTATTTTATTACCCACATATGTAATGTATTTATTAAATAATTATTATTTAAGTATCAACAATTCTTATTTACTAAATCTTTTACTGATTTAATTATGATTGTAATCTATTTTAGCCACAGTAAGATAGTTAATTAAGTACAGCAATGCATTATGCAAGGAACTACGAAAGACAGTTAGATTTTAAGCACTATCACGCCACAATAAATCAAGCACAAGCGAAATAGAAAATTATAAAAATTAATCTACGTAATGTAGGTAGGTAGTAAAAAAAATAAAACCAATTGGGAAAGTAAATAGGGCTCACGAACTTCACAAATTATTTAAAAGTAAGGTTAAAAAAGCTAGGTAATCTAAAATGAGGCGCTTAAAAAGAACTAAAATGAGGCTAGCGATAGGCTGACGGGCAGAGTTCTTGCTAGTACGGCGTCCGGGAGCAAAGTGAGGTCCGAAATGAGCTGCGCAGCAATTTTATTTGCTTGCCGCCGGATGCGCTCGCTCAGCCGGTGCACACTGCGCAATTTCACGATTCTAGCTCAACTTAATTAAAAAATAAAAAGTATCGAAATAAACATAATTTATATAATAATATTAAGCGTAGATAACCACTCATTGACATTTTATGAAGATTTTTAGTGTAGCAACTTAAGGTTTAACATGGCAACTCGTCAAACTTCGATAATTTTTCTCAATATCCCCAAAAACATTTTATTTGATGTGGTTTAACAGAAGTTGTGGGAATAAACTATACTGAATACTTATTCGTTGTTTGTTGTTGGACTGTCTGGAATTAATTAAGGTAAATATTGAATTCATTTTGTTGTTAAATTGCTAGATATCCGCTATAGTTTAAGAGCACTATGTAATAAATATTCACGCAGAGTTTACAAAATGTATCTTTATGTATCTCATCTAAAACTTTATTTTTATGATTCCTTGTACATCGATCTTTACGAATAACTATGATTTGTGTGCGCCTATTTGCGTCACTCATACATTTTTTTTCGTTTTTCGGAGAATGCAGATACGTGAAATTTTTGACCTATGGTTTCGAACGAAAAAAGAAGAACGAAATGTTGTTATATGTAAATACATACTGAATAAATATAACATAAGTGATTTATCGAGTAACATTCCGAGGGTTTTAAAAGTTTTCGTAAGCAGCTTATGTATTAAAATTGAGGTTAAATATCAAAAAAGCCAACGAAAAAAAAACAAAGTTCCTTGTCTCTAACGTTGGATGGTTAGATGGCGAATCGAAGTTTTGAATGTCTTCTACACATTTCTTATAAATTAGGCGTGAAAAAATGGTAAGCAAGGGCACCAAATGAAAAAGCTTTAGTAACTACAAGAAAGGCTAACATTCAAACCCAATTTCGAACTGAAATGGGCCTTTTAATCGACATGCCTAAGCAGTCTGCGGGCAACACCAATGATGGGTAATACTGCCCGTAGATTTTTCAGAAATGCTGAAAAGTCGGCTGAAATTACAGGCATAGACATTAATCTAATACATCACCTACGAATATTGCTTGAGGCCTTGTCTAGTAATTTCGCTGGTGATAGTGCTAAATTCGCAGCATATGCCGCAGAGACGAAGCATATCTATTTAAAAAAATATGCCTGGTACTACATGGTACTACATGCCTGCCAGTTTACAAAAAAATCTTTATCATTCCGAAAAAATAATTGAGACTTGTATACTGCCCCTTGGACAATTGTCTGAAGAAGCCCAGGAAGCCAGTAATAAGGAATACAGACGTTTTCGTGAGCATTTCAGCCGGAAAACCTCTAGAGAAAATACGAATCGGGATGTTCTTAATAGGTTTTTGATCTCTTCGGATCCATACCTTACCAATATGAGTAAAACACAAACCCAGAAAAAACAAACGCTTCTTCCAAAAACCATTGAACTTCTGAAAAATCCAGACGTGTCTTATAATAGCGACAGTGATTAGAGAGATAAAAAAGCTTCCTTTTTGAATTATTTAAGATCTTTTTTTACATTCGTTTAGTTTTTTTTTTGTAAATCATTTAATTAAATATGGAAACATTAACTTAACTAGGTTGCCTCACCGACCCATAGTGAGTCTTGGCCTCCGATAATAAGAGCCTCCATCTTGGTCGATCCTGTGCCACCTCCTGCCAGTCATCTGCTGAGAGTCCGCGCAAGTCTTTTTCGACCTCATCCTTCCAGCGATATCTCGGACGGCCGACTGGCCTTCTGCCATTAGGACGTCCCTGATACGCTCGCTTTACCGCACGATCGTCTCCCATTCTTTCTAGGTGGCCGAGCCAGCGAAGTCGATGCGCTTTAGTCTCGCCAATGATGTTGGGCTCGCCCACCTGGTCTTCCAGCTCCCTGTTCTTTAGCCTCCTCCAGGCGCCATCAGGAGTCTGTATAGGTCCTAGAATTTTCCTCCAGATCTTTCGTTCTGCCACGAGTAGTTTGGTCTCTTCTTTGCGGGTCAATGTCCAAGCTTCACAGCCGTACATCAAGATTGGACGTATTACTGTCTTGTAGATACGGATTTTTGTGCGTTTGCTAAGAAGCCTGGACACCAAGACGCTGTGTAAAGCTGCACTACAACGGAGGGCATTTTGGATCCTTGTATCTATTTCTTGCTCCCTGGTGTTAGTGTCCGTTATAATAAATAATAAATAAAAATAAAATTGTTTATTTGCCAGAATACAGTTATAAAGGTCTTAAATAATAAAATATGTACAAGTATTCAACCTGCATGCAGGTGTGCAAAATAAAAGGTAGGTAGGTATTTAACATGCAGCAATATTAGGTATCTTGCATTTGACATGTCTAAGAGTTCCACATCAGATTTCTGTAATTCATGAATTCAGCCACGCTATAAAAACAATATTTTAACAGCCATTCGGTTAATTTTGTCTTAAAACTCCTGCATTCTACAGTCTTAATTTCATCAGGAAGGTTATTGTACAAAGTGATACACATGTTGAAAGCATTTTTTTTGTAGATGTATGTACGACACTGAGGATTGTGCAAAAGATTAGCATACTGAGCTCTCAGATTTTTCAACTTTACCTCATTTAGTTTTTGAAAAAAATCAGGGTATAACTTTACAAACATGCAAGATTTTTTTATGTACATGCAGGCTAATGGCAAAATTTTTAGGTTTTTAAATATGGGTCTGCAGCTATCTCTAAACCAAGTATTTGTAATAGCTCGAATACACTTCTTCTGGAGCTTAAAAACCCTATCGATTTCTACTGAATTGCCCCATAAAATTAAGCCGTAATTAAGTACTGCAGAAATATGACCATGGTAAGCAGTGATAGCTGCTTCTATCGAAACGGTGTTTCTCAATTTTTTTAAGGCAAAAACGAAACGATCTAACCTACTACATATAGAGTCAACTTGAGTCTTCCAATTTAAATAGCTATCAATATGTATCCCTAAGAACTTGATGTTATCTACTTTATCAATCTGATTATTTTTATCTATACTAATATAATAAAGCTGAAGAGTTTGTTTGTTTGTTTGTTTGTTTGTTTGTTTGAACGCGCTAATCTCCGAAACTACTGGTGCGATTTGAATAATTCTTTTTTTGTTGGATAGTCCTTTTATCGTTAGTTCCTTTTATAGTGACGCAAATAGGCGCACACAAATCATAGTTATTCGTAAAGATCGATGTACAAGGAATCATAAAAATAAAGTTTTAGATGAGATACATAAAGATACATTTTGTAAACTCTGCGTGAATATTTATTACATAGTGCTCTTAAACTATAGCGGATATCTAGCAATTTAACAACAAAATGAATTCAATATTTACCTTAATTAATTCCAGACAGTCCAACAACAAACAACGAATAAGTATTCAGTATAGTTTATTCCCACAACTTCTGTTAAACCACATCAAATAAAATGTTTTTGGGGATATTGAGAAAAATTATCGAAGTTTGACGAGTTGCCATGTTAAACCTTAAGTTGCTACACTAAAAATCTTCATAAAATGTCAATGAGTGGTTATCTACGCTTAATATTATTATATAAATTATGTTTATTTCGATACTTTTTATTTTTTAATTAAGTTGAGCTAGAATCGTGAAATTGCGCAGTGTGCGGTGTGGGCAGGCTAGGCGGGGTGGCCAGCGTTGGTGTTACACTTTATTAAATCTATTGATTACATATTTATAACGCTCACATGATACATATATGTGTACTTGTTATTCATAAGTAGGTATATCTATCATACTACATCTCACCTCCACCGTATATAAAAAATAAAATAGCTGGAAGCTTATTTTATTTTTCCGACAATTCAGTAATTGTTTCAGTAAACAGTACTTTCAGATACATTAAGATAATATTCCATTATAATAGTTAGGTAGGTACGTAATATTCTACTTACATAGGTATCTGATTAAATAGGTACATAACAATAGTACAACAAATTAAAGAGTTATTAACATAGCTATATAACTTTTACACAGGCATCGCTGGAAAATATCGTTTAGTTCTGTTCTTATGAGCTATGTAATTTTTATTGTCTTTAATAATTTCTACATTTGGAGAACAATCTCTGACAACTTAATACGGACCTGAGCAGATGCTTTGAAACTAATCTCATTTTTTAGTAAAATTAAATCATTCGGCTGATAGAACACTGGATTAGCATTATGGTCATATTTTAATTTCCTGTTTATTTTATTATTAATTAAATTCTCACGAGCTTCTTTTTGCGATGTTTGTATTCTATATTTAACTCTAACGGATAGGAATCAAAGTTATTGAGTGGATCTACTTTGTTTGAATTTAGGTTTGATGGTAATATACACTTTTTGCCAAAGACTAACTCAAAAGGGCTAAATTTGGTTTCACTATGAACTGATGTATTGTAGGAGAAACACCAGAACGGAAGCCAAGTACTTCAAGCATTTGACTTATGTTCTGATTGAATTCTTGAATAGTTACCCAATTGTTTGTGTGCATTCTCCAATGCCCCGATGCTCTGATGATGATACGCAGTTGAGTGTAACTTATTAATATGCAAAAGTTTACATACCTCACTCATTTTTGCAGACAAAAATTCACTTCCGCGATCTGTGGCAATCTCCTTCGGAATACCATATCTAAGAATAAAATTATTAACTAACTGTTTAGCTACTTCTATAGAATTTTTCGAACATAAGGGGTATGCCTCTATATATTTAGTCAACTCACATTGTATTGTTAGGATATACATATAATTATAATAATCTTTATCTAATGGACCTACCAAATCTAAATAAATCTTTTCAAACGCTAAGTTTGCTGTGCTAGTAATAACCATAGGTTCTTTTGTGTGATGAGTCGAGTGCTTTTGTTTTTGGCACTTATCACACATTTTGACAAAATGTGTTACATCAACTTCAAGATTTGTCCAAAAATAGTATTTTTTAATATTATTTATCATCCTCCTAATACCCGCGTGGCCACTCGTGGGTAAGAGGTGGAAATCATTTAAAATTACACGTTGGTCATCTTTATTTTCAATTCTCTCGACATCTTTCAAAATACATAATCGGGGTCCGGACCATGACTTTATTGTTTGTATCGCATTAGCTACTTTCTTTATAAAAATATAATTTTATTCTCATTCTTTAAAAAATATAGGTACTTCTTCTATTCTTAACATGTTACATATCTTTCTCAGTTCTCTCACAAATTCTTCTGGAGATAGTTGTGATCGAGATACTGGATTGATAAAAATTGTATTCATCGATTCAACATAACAAAAATAATAATTTTCGTATTTTATCAGATTAAGTTTACGATATCCCTATCCGAGGTAAAACGTAATTCCGTGAAACATTTAGGCCTACTCTGAATTTCGACAACTCTCGGTTGATCAGACCGATTGTCCCTACAATCAGTAGTACCCAATGCTTGTCTCGCCTTCTGTCCTCGCGTCAAGACATTAATTGCATTCTGATTTATCTCTTTTAACTCCTCTGAAGTAATAGTTAAACGTGACAACGCTGCCGCATTATTCTTACCTTTTAAAAATTCTACAACAAAATCATCAACTCCCAACAATCCTTTTCCCCCCGGACCACCGCAAGGTGTAAACGTGTGCACTAATCCGTTATTAATACTCGCATTTAAATAATAAATTCAATTTCAATAACAAAAATCACGCCGATAAAATAGGAGTGCATAAGTGTCAAGGAGGTCTCCGCTGCAGCCAGCGCTGCTGACTCAATACCTGCTGCGCGCACGCAAGCTACGACGCCATCTTGGACCCTACGCTTAATTGGTCGTTGCGGAAGCTGTGGCTCCGCCCCATCCCCAATCAGCGAGCCCTGGTACTACGCCATCTTTGAAACCCACCTGAGGTACGTTCCACTTGTAACGAACTCCGTGTAGCTTCTGCTCGCCTGGTACATTATGAACGACGATACTAAAAACATCATAATAACATCAGACCCAGAGATGTCAATTTGTATATCGGAAGATGGGAATGATATAAACACTACGCCGACTAACTTTGTCACTGAACGTGTTCGGATACAGGAAAACAGGTCGTACTCTGAGTTAGCCGACCAATTGAATGATTTTAAGAAGGAAATGAGGGAAATGTTTATGTACCACACCAGCACTCAAAAAGCGGATATGAAAGATCTAGCGAAGGAGATAAATGAACTCAAGGCAAGACTTGATCAAATCCAGAACTCTAACCAAAACATAGAGATTACTATGTCTTCCCTTACCCAGCAAAACGAGGAACTTAAACAGCAAATTACTGTCTTGGAGAACCATGTCAAGGAGGATAGGCAGTACATAGTTTTCCTGGAGGATAAACTTGAGGATCTCCAAATAGGGAGCCGCAAAACTAATCTTGAGTTGAAAAATGTACCCAAAGGGGAAAATGAAAGCAAACAGGATTTAATTGAAATGGTTATCTGCCTCTCAGAGACTATCAACTGCCAAATCTCCAAGAAGGATATTAAGGATATCTATAGAGTCCGGGGTAAAAAACCCGATCACAAAAACGCTCCGATAATTGGGTATTTAACTAAATTTTTTTATGTGTTTAATCAAAAGACGCCTCAATTTAAGAAACATCGTTGAAAGAATCACTTGATTCTCATTTGAATTACCTGAGATATCACAACTTTAAGAGCACATATTTTGGGCAAGCCCAAAAACGCTCTATACAAATGGCTATTGTATTGTGACGTCACAACGCAAACTCTTGTATGCGCGTCTAGTAAATTTTGTATGGTAGCTATATCAAATGTTTCGTTTAAGTAAATGGTTTTATAATAAAAGTTGGTGGAAAATGAACGGGTAGTTCAATGATATAATTATTATTTTTTAATTTTATACTTAAAAAATGGACTTGCCTATGAAACTTTGAATGCTCACAAAACCAGCTAGACGATCATTTTTAACTGAAAATGTTGGCCATTGGTTGTTATTTACCAATATTTTAATAGAGTATCAATATTTTTTACTAAATCGAGATTAGTCAAATACCCAATTGTGGAGACCCACTCCGCCTTACTGAAGTCCGACTTCCTGAAAATGGCCAAAGCTTTTAATATAAAAAATAAAACAAAACTGTGTGCGAAACATTTAGGCTTAAAAAGTCGAGAAGATACTCCTGTCTTCTTATCGGAGCACCTGACAGCCAAAGGGTCCCGCCTACACTACCTAGCTCGTGACCTGGCGCGCTCCAAAGAATATAAATTCTGCTGGACATCCTATGGAAAAGTTTACGTGCGGAGAAATGAACAGGCTCCCATCATTCTGATAAGAAGCGAGCAGCAAGCTCACCAATTACTTCTTGAAAATTGACTAGCTATAAGAAAATGTTTTGTAAATAATTACCTACAACACCCTACCTGGGTCGTAGCCATAGCGATAAGTATAAATAGATTAATCGCACATTGTAATATCGATATAGATACGTCAATATTGCTGAAAATAGATTATACTTCCCACTCACACAGCCTACCATACTCTCTCATAGCACACTACACACTTTTATTTAAAATCAACACACATCTTATTCCAGAATTACACTTCACCCAATACACTCTTAAAAAACCAATATTCTACCCTTTTGGCTCCGTAGATTTCACCTACCTAAAATATTTAAACAATCTTATGTCTATACATATTGTACAATACACAACCAACAAAATAATATACTATATATCGTGTAAAAATACTTATTTATATCATATTAAACTCACGAAACACGTTTTGGATCTTTCGACATCTATACATCCAGGCAATTTTAATGAATAGTACACCGAAAATATTGGAAGAAATAGACGGCCTAGAGATAGCAACATCCTTTGAATGTGATATCTCTCAATTGAATAATCACATCCATGTGGGAAAAGCAGATTTTACATTAGCTTTCCAAAATATTCGCAGTATTTACTGCAACTTTGATAACTTTTTGCTCACGTTGTCGAGTTTTAAATTCGAAGTGGATGTGGTTGTCTTAACTGAGTGTAGACTAGATCCAAATAAATCTATACCCCAACTACCGGGATACCATGCATATTCAACTGTGCGCCAGATGAATCAGAACGATGGGGTAGTAGTGTATGCTAAGGATACGTTAAAACACAATGTTAAAGAAATTGCATTGTCAGAGGCATCCTGCCTTCAGCTAGACATACTAAATAATACTGTTCTATGCGTATACAGGTCGCCCTCAAATACAAATGCAGAAAATTTTACAGATTCATTATGTTACCATCTGGATACATTGAAATGTAAGAACAATAGCGTTATAATGATAGGTGATATAAATATTAATTTAAGAACGGATAAACAAAACGAAAAACCTTATGAATTAAGAAACAGAATCAATTACTTAGATTCTCTGTCTTCATTTGGTATATTGACGGGTCACACGTTTCGCACCAGGGAGGAAACATGTCTAGACCATATTATGCTTAAAATAAATAAAATTAAACTCAGAGCATCTGTTGCTGTGCTACATACTACAACAACTGATCACTTCACTACGTTTTTATGATTAGCAAAATTGAAAACCTACTCAAATAAAACCATAACTAAGACTAAAATTGACTTTGATAAGGCCCTGGAGTACCTTAAACAATCTAACATTGCAGAACTCCTGTTATTTGATGATCCTGATATATTAATAAACAGTCTTATTTACAAATTATCGGAGTCAATAAAACTAAACACGATAACTTGTACAATTCCTAGAAAATACCGGACTATCAAGCCTTGGATTACCCCAGGGATACTAAAATGTATTAGAAACCGAAATAAATTGCAACAGAAAGCTCGACAGGAACCTTTTAATGAAATACATAAAGTAATTTACTTAAGGTATCGTAATTATTGTAATAATCTTATAAAAAAATTAAAAAGGAAATACGAGAGAGATTTATTATCTAAAAGCGCTGGAAATAATAAATTACTGTGGAAAAATATAAAAAGTATCACATACACAAAAAAACCAACAATACAAATACTGAATTATTACACCTTAAGTCACATCCAAAGGCCTCTGCTGACTATGCGAATAACTACTTTGCAAACATTGGAAAGCAACTAGCTGACGAATTTCGTCCTACACTTAATAGACTTAATTCTGAGCCTTTAGGATCACAGGCCCAAATGAACACTTTTGTATTGATGCACACCGATCATGATGAAGTCAATGGTGTTTTGATGAACTTGAAATCAGAAAGTGCCCCTGGCTGGGATAATATCTCAACAGCATATTTGAAAATGACAAAAGCTGAGGTTGTCCCAGTAATTACACAATTTGCCAACCTTTGCTTTGACAGAGGTGTATTTCCGCAAGCTCTCAAAAAGGCTATTATAACACCGGTGTACAAGGGTGGGGACAGAGACGACATCAGTAACTACAGACCTATTTCGGTACTTCCTGTGATCTCTAAAATAATTGAAAAATTGCTCAACACTAGGATACTAAATTATTT
Organism: Cnaphalocrocis medinalis; assembly: GCA_014851415.1. Lineage (NCBI taxonomy): Eukaryota > Metazoa > Arthropoda > Insecta > Lepidoptera > Crambidae > Cnaphalocrocis > Cnaphalocrocis medinalis. Next base: position 5,619,392 of record CM026274.1, read on the forward strand.
AAATAAAAATAATATACTGTCGCCATCTCAGTTTGGTTTCAGGCAGGGGAGATCTACGGAAGACGCAGTAACAGAACTTACCTCTCATGTGACTGAGCAATTAGATAATAAAATGAAATGTATGTCTGTATTTGTTGACCTAAAAAAAGCATTTGATACTGTCTTTGTCCCCATTCTTGTACGCAAGCTGGAAAAAATAGGTTTAAGGGATACAACACTTAAACTTTTCAGAGATTACCTGTCAGATAGATGGCAACATGTAAAACTGGGGGACTACATAAGTGAGGGTGCTGCAGTGTCTTATGGCGTACCTCAGGGAAGCGTCTTGGGTCCGACGCTCTTCCTAGTGTACATCAATGATCTTTGCAATATGCCTATTAAAAACGCTAAGATCTATTCTTACGCTGATGATACTGCGATAGTATTTTCTGGCAAAACATGGGATGGTGTCAAAAAAAATGCCGAGCAGGGACTAAGGTGTATTAGCAAATGGCTTAAAAATAACATGCTTACATTAAATACCTCAAAGACAAACTACATCTGCTTCAGTATTTATTATGACACACAGCCCTGCAGAGATTTTAGTGTAAAGATACTGTGACGCGCTAATGAACTGTAACTGCCCCAGCATACATAAGGTTGAACAAACCAAATATCTGGGTGTCTTCGTAGATCAGCGACTGTCTTGGTACCCACATCTTGAAAATGTCAGTAACAGAATTAGAAAACTCATCTGGATTTTTAAAACCCTTAGACATGTGGTGCCAAGAGTGGTGGCGGGTCTGCGGGGCCGTGAGAGGAATATACTCACAGAAATATATGTATCGCTGGCGCAATCAGTCATGGTATATTGTATACCGATCTGGGGTGGTGCGGCAAAAACGCGTTTTCTGTTTGTTGAACGGGCTCAGCGGAGGCTTATCAAAGTTATGTATTTTAAAAAAATTACGTTCTCTACTGAACTTCTTTATCATATGTCAGGTCTTATGACGGTCAGACAATTGTACATAATGTCCACAGTTTTAAAGAAACAGAACCTTACCATTTGATCCTAAAATAATTAGTAAAAGAAGGAACGATATAGCCGCTAGAATTCCTTTAACCAGAACTGAATTTGCTAGTAGGCAGTTTGGCAAGCGTGCAGCCCAGTTGTACAATTTAGTCAATAAAGAACTCGGTATATATAATAAACCCCATTATGAATGTAAGAAATTGATATTACATGTTATGTCACTAATATTTATTACTATATATAGGAGTATACACAAACACACACACAAAACACACACGCTCACACACACACACACACACACACACACACACACACACACACACACACACACACACACACACATACACAAACACACACACACATACACAAACACACACACACACACATACACGCACGCACACTCAAAACATTAGGTGGGTTTTTTGTAATTTTTGTAACTTAGTTTTTTATTTTATTTTTATTTTTTTTTCCTGGTCTGGTTTAAATTACTTATTTATTTTTTGTTTTCAGGATTTACTTTTAATGTCATGGTTTTTATTTTATAATTATTTTACTATGTGTAACTTTTAAGTACGTAAAGAAAGGAAGAGCGGTGCCTCCTGACACAGGCATTTTTTGCTTAAAAGGAGACACCAGCCATAAAGATAAATGTTGTAATCTTTGAAAGAAATAAACAATTTTTTTTTTTTGTTTTTTTTTTATTATCATATTCCTCTAAAATTAATCGGAATTTCATCAATCTACTGGAGGGACCCCGCATCTATACTAATATAATAAAGCTGAAGAGTTTGTTTGTTTGTTTGAACGCGCTAATCTCCGAAACTACTGGTGCGATTTGAATAATTCTTTTTTTGTTGGATAGTCCATTTATCGAGGAAGGCTATAGGCTAAATAACATATAAACACAATAGGAGCAAAGACAGAGCGGTAAATGTGTAAAAAACGGGGAAAATTATTCATTTTTGAAGGCTTTCTTTGCGTGCGCTGCGAAAACGGTTCAAGATACACAAAAAATATGTATGAAAGAATTATTCCTCTATACATGATCTAAAAAAAAATCCGCGACGGCATATGTCTATCTTTTAAGGTTTAGTCACAATGACCGTTTTTATGGTACCAAATTTGGTCGAAATAATTTGTTTAAGTTGTATCAACATAATAATATTAAGGGGGTTGTAAGGGGTTAAAAGGGGGGTAAAAAGTTACTTTTCCACGCGGACGAAGTCGCGGGCGGCCGCTAGTACCAAATAATGATATTGCAAATAATGGTGTTGCAAGTGTCCATGAGCGGCGGCTATTGCTTACCATCAGGTGATCCGCCTGCTCGTCTGCTACCTATCACGTAAAAAAATAAATGATATGAGTGGCTTATGGTCAGTCTGAATCTTAAAAGTGCGACCATATAAGTATGGTCGAAAATGTTTAACCGCCCACACAATTGCGAGAAGCTCCTTTTCGATCGTTGGATACCTTTTTTAGGGTTCCGTAGCCAAAATGGCAAAAACGGAACCCTTATAGTTTCGTCATGTCCGTCTGTCCGTCTGTCCGTCTGTCCGTCTGTCCGTCTGTCACAGCCGATTTACTCGGAAACTATAAGTACTACAGTGATGAAATTTGATGGGAATATGTGTTGTATGAACCGCTACAAAAATATGACACTAAATAGTAAAAAAAAGAATTGGGGGTGGGGCCCCCCATACATGTAACTGAGGGATGAAATTTTTTTTTTCGATGTACATACCCGTGTGGGGTATCAATGGAAAGGTCTTTTAAAATGATATAAAGTTTTCTAAAAAACATTTTTCTTAAAGTGAACGGTTTTTGAGATATCAGCTCTCAAAGTCGTAAAAAGTATGTCCCCCCCCCTCTATTTTTATAACTACGGGGTATAAAATTCTAAAAAAAATAGAGGTGATGCATGCTAATTAACTCTTTCAACGATTTTTGGTTTGATCAAAGTATCTCTTATAGTTTTTGAGATAGGTTGATTTAACTGTAATTTTGGTTAAGTTTATTATATTTGCTGCTACGGAACCCTTTGTGCGCGAGCCCGACTCGCACTTGGCCGGTTTTTTCAGCTACATTTAAGCTTCGGCTGGCATAAGCCACAGGTCTACCATCTGAATTACATAAAACTGCACCTACCGCGTAACCAGAAGCGTCAGTCTGTAATATGAATTGATTACTTTGGGAAAAATCAGGATATTGCAAAACTGGATAAGATATAATACTTTGTTTTAATGTTTCGACAAAGTTGGTTTAGGTGATAGGCTTTTTTTTTTTTTTTTTAAATGGCCTGTATTGTGTTCATGACACATTTAATTTTGCCAATGTCAAGTGTGGTTTGATAAAGTGTAGTCAACAGTCGAAGTCAGTCGAAGTCATAGTCACTCAATAAAACGCCGGTGTTTAGCGTTTTAATGTCCTAAGGATTTTGTGGAGACTATTTTTAACAAAGCCGTAGGTTTTAAGACTCTATTAGGTCAAAGCAAATTGTTCACGTGACAACTCACTTGACACACAATAGCAGTGTTAAAAACGACACAATTCAATTATTCTTATATTAATATCACCCTGCGGCACTTCACTGCACAAAGTAACACCAAATTTGTACACTAAAAACCACTAGATACTAATTAAAATCTTTGGATTGCATCAGCCGATGCGGCTTGTTTCACAGTTACCCACAGAATCGTGATAGGCTTTATCAGCAAATTGATGAATGAATTTTCTATAATAATTTACGAATGCGACAAAACGCTTGACTTCATCAGTTTTTGTTGGAACTGGATTATTTTCAACTATACTATATAATTTTCTGTGGATCTGGTGATACACCTGACGGTGAAACAACATGTCCCAAGTAAAGCAGTTCTTTCTTTAAAAAATCACACTTCGAAGGATTTAATTTTACATTAACTTTCCTCAATCTTTCAAAAATATCCTGCAAATTTTTATTATGACTGGTTAAATCTCGCCCAAAACATAAATCATCCTGGTAAATTAAGCATTTTTCATAAGTGAGACCGGTCATTGCTAAGGTCATCATTCTCGAAAAAGAACTAGGACTCGTCTTCAAACCCATTGGCATCCTTGTCATTTGAAAATAAAAGCTGTGTATTTCCTACAATCAGGATCTAGACTAACGTTGTAATATCCTTAATGTAAATCTAAATGCGAGAAGTACATACATCCTGACAATGACTCTAATATTTCTGTGATATTTGGAAGTGGAAACTTATCATCTTGAATGTTTTCGTTAAGTTTCCTATAATCGATTACCAAACGCCACTTTTTGTTCCCATTCTCGTCTGGCTTCTTTGGTACTAGCAAAAGAGGGCTAGACCATTCGCTTTGACATGGTTCTATAATTCCTTCTTTTAACATTTTTCCAATTTGGTTGTCAATCTCGTTTTTTAAAGAATGTGGTAATCTGTATGGTTTCGATTAAATTGGTTGTATTCCCTCTTTTAATTTAATCGTATGCTGATAAATATTAGTTGTTGATAAAGTGTCCCCTTCTAAATAGAAAATATCACAATATTTCGCGCACAAACTTTCTATACTACATTTTTCTTCTTTATTTAAATGCTTCAAATTTAATTTTGAAAATAAGTTCTTAACGCGTGATGAACTTTTCGCATTGTTATTAAAAGTACAAATATCGTAATTTTTAGAGCATTCGATATCAATGCTTATATTAGATAATGTTACGTCCTTATCAGTTGTATTTAAAATCCGTATTGGTATTTTTCCCTTCTTTGGAAAAGCTAAACTACTTGCAACGAAAATACCATCTTGTATTTCCTTTGTATATACAACACAATCATCTGACAAAGTTGTACTGATGTAATGTATTGATTCCGACCTAGCCGGCAATTTCAGTAAATATTCATGCATACTAATTAATTTCAACATAATTTCCTTTCCATTATACCGTAATGATAATACGTTATTGTTAAAATCAATAATCGATCCGTACTTGCTTAAAAAGTCTTGTCCAAGAATTCCATGCGCCTTACATGGAAGCGTCTCAAATATATAAAACTTATGACTAATACTCTGTCCGTCGATTAGCAACTGTAAATAACTGTATCCTATTGCGTGGACTTTGCCTCCGACTCCGTTTATGACAATGTTTTCTTTATGAATTTGGATGTTGGAATCTAGAACATGTCTATAATTTAACGCTGAAATAGAAGCACCCGTGTCAACTAACCAACTCGATAACGATTGCGAGTTATTGGAGAAATCTGTGGTTGTATGTATAGATGTAGAATCATAGGATTCCTAGCCTAGGTCTCTTTAGGTCTTACTGTATGGTATGTACCTTCGTGGTGCTATCTAGAGCTTAAGTGGACTGTATCTGTATTGCTTATGTATAGGTACTTACTGGCATATCATGGACAGGCTAATGGGCTAGCTAGCAGGAATATTTCAATCACAAACACTGTTTCCAATCATGTATGTGTATTTATTCACTCACTCGTACACACATGTACACTTTTCTCATTAATTATGTAGTGATTCTTACATGTTAATTATTACCAATTGCTGTGGAGCATGTTCTCATTACTTTATATCATTATTTTCCCCGTTTATGTACGAATCATGGCGTGTGAAACTGAACACTTCGATGTATTACTGTTATTACATGGACACTGTATTAATTGTATTGTTATTTTACTGCAACGAATTAGCGAGGTTTATATAACCATTTCAACGCATTATTCTCTGGCGTATCAATAACTGTATAGATGTAAAAATTGATCACATGGCGGCTCTATATCACCCGGCCATCTTAGAGTTTCTTATACAAAGAGAATGTGCTCTATCTCTTTTAGTGCCACTATAATAACAATAACACGGAAGCGGACATCCTGCGTTTTAGGGATGCCGCAATGAAAATTACATTTATGTTCGGTAGGATTCGAACATGTTCCACAGCAAAAAAGACAATTTACAAGTCAAAAAGCCTTTTCTAAAAGCTTCATCTATCTAATCATTGTATTTGAAGTGCTTTCTTCCATCGCGATGCTCAAAGTTCACAATTTTCAAAGAAAGTAGCGACATCTATGCCCTACCTCAGTAAATGAAAGCTCTTACAATGAATATTTTCGAAAATTTTTAGTTCTTACATTAATTATGATATTAATATAGCAAAACAAATGACTATATGTTAGAGCAATATTGATAGCATGCGATACCATATGCAAGAGGCCTTAGGGGCCTGGAACAAAGAAAAAATGTACATTATGTGAAACATTTGAACATCATGACACAAGAAAGCTCTCCTCAGGTTACAACATCATAGCTTAATGCACTAATGTCAATATGTATTACTAAGCTTATACCTAATAATAATATGACGTCGCATTAAAGATGCTTATGTAAACATGCAATAAAATAAAGTGGACTTTACATTTTGTTTTCTTTCATAAATGTAAAACACTATATACTAACATGCATTATTTTTTGAATAAATTTTACATTTTGTATAACATAAAACTTAACATGATTCTAGTAAGAATTTAAGATACAGTTGTATATTCATGCTTTTAAAAGAAAAATCGACTCTTTCATCTTGTATCTACCAAGATACCTTACATGCATATTTGCGGCCATCGTATTTCAGTGCCGTCTTTGAAAGTGTTTCAGGAAAAACACAACAATATTAATATTACACGTCTTAGGTAGCTGCTATAGAGGCACGCTCTGCAATAAGAAAATAAACAGCCTTTTAGGCTCGGCAGCGCCCTTTATAACAACGCCACACATGAATTTACTAACAACATAAATGATATATACTTTAATTTGCTTATTTTATGTATGAGTGAGTTGAGTGGCTCATCTCACTCATACATAAAACAATAATACATAATACATTTGCGGACACCATCTTTCAGGGCCGTCTTGAAGGTACTTCAGGAGAAGCACAGCACAATAATGCACGTCCTAGGTAGTTGCTGCAGAGGCATGCTCTGCAATAAGAAAATAACAACCTTTTAGGCTCCCCAGCACCCTCTGCAGCAACGCCACGCATGCATTGTCTGAAGCTTTTTTATGAAAACATAAAAAAGAATATTTAAAAAAATTAGTGAGTGCTACACCCACCTGTGCTGATACAAGAATTGCAATTAATTTTCTATAGGCAATAAACATACCTTGGTAACAGATCGCCTATGTAATCGGCCATTTGCAGTTTTTACTTCTACAGTTCTAACTAAATTATCTGATCCTGGAAAGACATTGGTGATTCGAGCCATTGGCCAATACATAGGTGGACTGTTATCTTCTTTTAAAATTACTAAAGATCCAATAGTTAAATTAGGCATTACATTTTTCCACTTAGGTCTACACTGTAAAGTATTCAAATATTGATTGCTCCAAACTTTCCAAAATGATTGTTTCATATTATTACAAAGTTCCCAAAATTTTAATCTATTGACAGGTGTTTCAGATACATCTTTTTCAGGATATGAATTTAAACTAGTACCAATTATAAAATGTCCTGGAGTTAAATATGAAAAATTATTAACATCATTTGAAATAGGCAAAAGTGGTCTGCTATTTAAGATAGCCTCGATTTCACATAATACAGTATTTAATTGCTCGTATGTAAGTAATGACCTTTGTACAGTTCGTTTTAAATGATACTTAGTAACTTTTACATTTGATTCCCATAATCCACCTACAATGGGAGAGTAGCAAGGTATAAAATGAAAATTGATGCCTTTTTCAGCACTAAATGACTGTACTAACGACTGATGTTCCTTAGAACTATGTAATTTGTACAATTTTTGCAATTCTGTATCAGCACATTTGAAAGTTGACGCATTGTCACAATAGATGTCGCTAGGGAGTCCCCTGCGTGATATAAAACGCTTAAGGCATGCAAGAAAAGTACTCGTTTTTAAGTCAGAACACAACTCTAGGTGAACAGCTTTTGTCACAAAGCACACTATCACACAGATGTAACCACTGCCAACAACAGATTTACGTAAGGAAGACATTTTCACTGATATTGGTCCAGCAAAATCAATACCTATCTTTTGAAAAGGACGACAAATATTTACTCTATCCTTGGGAATATTACCCATCAATTGCTCAGATACATGCTTCTTAAGTTTCCAACAAATTATACATTTATGAATAACCTTTTTTATTTCTCTAATAGCATTAATGATCCAATACTTTTGATTAATTGAAGACAATATTAATCTGGGTCCTGCATGAAGGTTTTTTAAATGCTCTGAATTAACAATTAATTGTATGATACGTGAACCTTTAGGTAGAATAATTGGGTGCTTTTGTGCATAAGGTACATTGGAGTTTTGTAATCGTCCACCTACTCTTACCAGGCCCTTGTCATCAATGAATGGACACAGAGAATTATAATGCTGATTATTAACATTTTGCTTACATTGTAAAGAATGAATTACATCTTTCATACATTTCTGTTGTTCATATTTAATAACCAAAGATAATGACTCATCAATCTCTCGAGAAGTAATGAAATTATTTGTATTTCTGCTTGATTTATTACGAATATTGTTGCAAAATCTTAAAACATATGCTAGAACTCTAGTCATCTTGTGCAGTTGGGAATACTTGTCTAGAAAGTCTAGATTTAGAGGAGGTTGACTATCTGGTGTACAAACCATGGAATGAGCTACTCCTGCATCCTTCATCTCTGGTAATTCTATGCTACAGGTAGGTATAGCAGATGGAACTTCATACTTACTTTCGTGAAGCAAACTGTTACCTTTCCACCATAGGTGGTGGTCTTGCAGCTCGTGTGGTAGCACACCTCGGCTCAAGCAGTCGGCTGGATTTTGCTCCGACGTCACGTACGCCCAAGTGAAGTCAGCTGTGTTCTCTGAAATCGCTTTAACTCGGTTAGCCACATACGTTTTTAATTTTAAAATATCTGTTTTTATCCATGCTAGTACGACCTGTGAATCAGAGTATAGAATTACATTGTTTATGTGAATTTTCAGAGATAAAGTATTATAGACCTTAAGACTGAGCTTTGATAGCAGTAGCGCAGCATTTAATTCCAATTTAGGTGTAGTGAGGCTTTGATTAATGGGATTAATCCTGGATTTAGAACAAAGCAGAGAAACCTTGACATTGCCAGTCGAGTCAACCACCCTAATGTAAATGCAACACCCATGAGCGATAGAAGAAGACGCATCTGCGAAGCCTATCAATTGTATACACACAGCATTCTCTAAGTTAACATGACGGTTTATGCTAATAGGTTTCATAATAATTAAGCTTTCATAAAATTCATGCCATGCTTTTTTCAACTCTTGGTCAATGATAGAATCCCAGTCAACGTGTGACTGCCAAATTTTTTGTAATATGGCCTTGGCGCAGACGACTAAAGGTCCAGCGATCCCGAGTGGATCATAGAATCTACTTACATAACTCAATATGCCACGTTTAGTGTCTGGAATTTTGCCTTCAGGCGTGGGTGAAGCAAGGTTAAGCGTATCTGTACTGACATTGTAATTGAGACCTAATGTCTTTAATGACAAGTTATCCTTTTGCAGTTCTATATTATCAAAATATTGCTTATCAGTGGGAATGTCTTTTAAAACCTCAACTGCATTTGAAGACCACTTGTGAAGTTGAAAACCCCCCATTTTAAGAAGTTCACAAAGTTGCTCCTTGGCTTCCAATAACAATTCAATAGATGGCGCTGTTGCCAAGACATCATCTACATATGTCTGGTTATGTAAAATAAATGAAGCTACAGGAAATTGTTCTCTGTATCTTTCAGCTAGCTCTGCTAGACAGCGAGTGGCTAGATATGTAGAAGACTTAAGGCCATATGTTACTGTATTCAGTTGGATACACTGTACATTTTTATTAGGTGAATCTCTCCATAAAATATTCTGTAAAGAACGATATTTTTCATTCATATTGATTGCTCTGAACATGTGCCTTATGTCTGTTACAAAAATGTATTTGTCCACTCTAGCAAGTATTAAAATGTCAAACAGTTCCCTTTGAACCACGGGTCCATTGAGTAATAAATCATTTAATGAGATTTTCTTATTTGTTTTCATACTTCCATCAAAGACAGTTCTGCATTTGTTAGTTATTTTGTCCATTCTGATAACAGGATGATGAGGTAAGAAGTATAAAGGATCTTTATCAAAATCAAATTGATTTATATCCACAATGGAACCGTGCCCCAAATCTAAATACTCATTTATAAAGTTTGTATATAATTCTGATAGTGCAGAATCTTTTTGTAATCGAATTTCTAAATTGTGAAACCTTTTCAATGCTAAATGAAATGAATCCCCCAATGAACTGTTAATGGAGTCAAGTGGCAACTTTGTGGGTAGTTCTACTGTAAATTGATTATTTTCAAGTTTAACTGAATTTTTGAATAATTGTTGACATGTGTCATGTTCTGATAATTTTTCAGGAAATATCTCTGGTACCTTTTCTGATTGCCAAAATGTTTTTACATTCTCATTAATTTCTCTACAATCGGTACATTTTAAAGAAACTGGATTTTGTGACTTTAACATAAATGGAAATTTCCCCGCTATGACATGACCAAAGTGAGTACTCAAAAGCTGTATTGTTGGAGCTGTTGCGTTGTGCATGTGTGAAGGACTAGGCTGCTCATTCGGGCTTGGATTGAGGTGACGGGAGGAAGCGTGGTGGTCCTCTGCCTCTGTGGCTGGGGGGCACGCAACGCAATCTCTCGAGTCTGTTGCTGGGGTCAATCTTCCTATATTCATCGATCCAGTCTCCACCATCTGAAAAAACACATCAGCACCAATTAATAAATGTATCTCACTTGGTTTATGGAAGTCTTTGTCAGCAAGGCTGATGTTGGAGGGCAGCACAATCTTGGAGATATCAATTTTTTCTTGAGGTAACATAGTGGTAATTCTATCAAGGACAAAACATGACACATCTATTTGAAATTCTTTGATTAATGAGTGTAATTTTATAGTGACATATTTATCTAAATTTCTTATATTGTTGCCAATACCTAAAACTCTTGATTTTATGGGTTTAGGGATTCAATTTTAATAACTGCATTAAGTCTTTTGTAATAAAAGACATTTGTGAGCCACTGTCAAGCAGCGCTTTAACAATAACTTCTCTGCCGTCGTCGGCTATGATTTTTACTTGTACAGTCGGCAATAGTACCTGTGTACAATCTGTCTCTGACAAAAATGAGACTGGATGAACGGCCTTGTCCACATGTATAAGACTATTGTGGCTTCCTTTGCACTTGTTACATATGAAGTGATAGCGACACTTGTAAACATGCCTATTTAGACATATTTTGCATAATTTTCTGCCTGTGACAAAATTTAGTCTGTCACAGGGAGGCAATAATTTGAATTTTGCACAATTAAAAAGTTTGTGGGTTTGTGACTTACAATATATGCACTGCCCTTGCTCCTTTGGTGAAGAAGAAGTACTTTCTTCCATCGCCTTGTCCACAGCGGCTGGGGGCTGCTTTTCCTCGACAGCCTTCATAGTGGCTGGGGGCCGCTTTTCCTCGACAGCCTTCATAGTGGCTGGCGGTGGAGGTCTGTTGTACCTGTGTTGTGGTGGGTAGGGAACTCTTTGTCCTGTATTGCGATAGTGTGCCCTGACTCGCTCGAGCACCTTGTGCTCTGGACTCAGCGGGTGGTACTGAAGTTGTTGTTGTTGTTGTTGTTGGCCGCTGTTCTCCAGCGCCCTCGCTCGTTCGTCTAGAAATAGCATGAGATTATTAAGGGAAGGCTCCTTTTTTTCATGACTACACATTATTTGGTATTCCCTACTGCACAATACATCCAGCTTTCTGAGTAAAATAGTGAGGATTACAGGGCAGTTCTCGATATTGATTCCTAGATTTTTTAAGGAGGCTAAGTTTTGTGTTATTTTTGTGAGAATTGTCTTAAAACTACAGCTGAAGATCTAGTAATTGTTTGGAATGTCTAACAACATGTTGATGTGCTCAGATTTTATTAAAAATTCGTTGTCATATCTCGCTTTTATGATTTGCAAACTTTCTTCATAGCTTGAATCTAATAATGGTAAATTTTTAATTAAATCTGAGGCTTCCCCCCTTAAGAATCCTCTGAGATAGTACAATTTTTGTATATTGTCTAGGTTATCATTATTGTGTATGAGAGAATTGAAAAGACCTATAAAGGGTTTATATTCTGAATATTTGCCACTAAACGGCGGAATTGTGATGGTTGGCAGCTTAGTATTCACAGTAGATGGAACCTTTTTTGTGTTTGAATCGCTGTGAACATCATTCTGAAGTAATTTTGCTAACTGTTTGATTTTCACAATGGAATCGGTGTAAATTTGCTCAACCTTGCCGCCATCGTCAAGTGAAGGATCTAATTCTATTATTTGAAACAGTAAATCTTCATATTTCGAAAAAAGAGAACGTAATCGTTCTTCAATTATTTCTAGATGAGGCAAATTTGTTGATGATGGCGACAACGCATCTATTTCGTTTTGCAAACGAGTTATCCAACCTTGTACACCCCTTTTTTATTACGCAATAGAGAAAGATCGTCATTACCTTTGGATTCGTGGTCGTTTTTATCCATGTTTCACTGATTAAAATCGATAAAACTGTTATAAAACTAATCCGTGTAAAAAGCTTGTAAATAAATAGTAAAACAATGGCGGCTGCAGACCAATCGGCACCAGCCCACGCGTCGGCTCCCAGCTTGCGTCCTATTGGTCGGCGCGTACGCTTGATGACGTAATCCGCTGTGATTGGTTGAGGTTTGACGTTTTCTCTCTTGACGTTTGTTCTGATTGGACGAAATCGATGCGTGTAGTACAAGTTTTCGACTACAGATGGCGCTGCTGTTTGTTGACAAAATGGATGACGAAAATTACGTAATTGATATTGTTATTAAATAATAATGCCGATGAAACTGTATGAATACGCTGAGACGATTCTCTTCTCTCGAATGTTGACCCCGTAGACTGATGGCCAAATTTTTTGAATGGCGAGATAGCTGATCGGCGCTCGTTGTTACTTTGCTTGAATGTCGGCCTCGTAAATACTGTATGGCTAGACTTGTTAGCAATATTTCTTGAATAAAAACTTGTGGATTGCCGATAAGGCTGATTGGCACCTGATTGTTTGTCCTTTCAGCAGCCCATATGCTAAATTATCTCACGTTGCTCGATAGGACCATGGAGAAATCTGTGGCTGTATGTATAGATGTAGAATCATAGGATTCCTAGCCTAGGTCTCTTTAGGTCTTACTGTATGGTATGTACCTTCGTGGTGCTATCTAGAGCTTAAGTGGACTGTATCTGTATTGCTTATGTATAGGTACTTACTGGCATATCATGGACAGGCTAATGGGCTAGCTAGCAGGAATATTTCAATCACAAACACTGTTTCCAATCATGTATGTGTATTTATTCACTCACTCGTACACACATGTACACTTTTCTCATTAATTATGTATTAATTCTTACATGTTAATTATTACCAATTGCTGTGGAGCATGTTCTCATTACTTTATATCATTATTTTCCCCGTTTATGTACGAATCATGGCGTGTGAAGCTGAACACTTCGATGTATTACTGTTATTACATGGACACTGTATTAATTGTATTGTTATTTTACTGCAACGAATTAGCGAGGTTTTATTAACCATTTCAACGCATTATTCTCTGGCGTATCAATAACTGTATAGATGTAAAAATTGATCACATGGCGGCTCTATATCACCCGGCCATCTTAGAGTTTCTTATATAAAGAGAATGTGCTCTATCTCTTTTAGTGCCACTATAATAACAATAACACGGAAGCGGACATCCTGCGTTTTAGGGATGCCGCAATGAAAATTACATTTATGTTCGGTAGGATTCGAACAGTTATGTACAAATATCTCTACACATCACCTACTGTCCCTATGCCAAAATATTAGAATTGTAGGCACTAAAAATCAGTTTGCACACTCTTGCTTCTCGCTTAAAGGCTCAGATTTCAAATTATCGCGAGATACATATGCCCTGAACCTTGATTTACGCCTTAAAGTATTATTAAAATGGTTCCCTTTATGGAAACCACCAGCGTACGAGGGCGGTTGCCATCGTGGCGAGAATGCCACCTGGAACATGCAACCGCTGTGCCGGCTGGTCCGCTCGCGTCGAGAAAGCTGCCGGACCCCATGCTTCGTGATTGAGCTGCACTAAGACCTTTACGTAGCCTCGCCGTGCTGACCGTCCGTACACGTTCGGCCTGGAATTGTTTTGTAATTGCCTCTATTATACTGTTTCATTGAAAAAATCTCTGCATTTGAATTAATGGCTGAAACAGTCCTCATCAACTGCGGCTGAACTAGCGTCCTTCAAGTTATCAAAATTTTTGGCAGCAATTATAGCGCTAACCCGACGATATTTTGCAATCCATCCGCTAAATTGTTCAATCGCTGTTTTTCGTTTATTGTTTTCAAAACGTCATATTTTATAAATCCCCTTCGGATTCTGATATCGTGAGGTCTACAAATAATTCAGACAGTTTTTTTCCCAAATCATCAACCGATAACTCGTTGTGTCTCAAATTCATAATTGTTTTTGTAAAGATCCGGCAGACTTCTTAGGCAATTTTTCAACATAACTATTAATTGCTACAATAATTACCCTTACTCTCATCTAATTTTTCTTTAAAATGTACCCTCTTCTACGAGAAATTCCTATTTTGATTAAGTAAGTTCTTATTCTTAGTAATTCTTGATACAAATCATTTAAAAACTTTTCCATTAATTATTACATTCGCTTACACATTTAGAGATAGTGTTACAGAAAGAAATCATACTAAAAAATATTACGTGCCTTGAAATACACTTCCTTTAATATACTTACATCTACGAATATGTCGATTACAAGGAATTTTACATAACTTATTATTACTTGTCCATTTATGCAGGTTTTTGTCGCCGTTTGCGCATGCAACTTCACAAAAATTTTATTTTTCTCCGTACACTTATTTATCGCACTTTACACTGGGGAATCGCTTATTTTCACCTCTGGGTATGTCGGGATTGGATATGGACGACGTCGCAGATACGAACCCCTTTTCCGTCGGTCGGGGGAGAGGATGCCCTTTTTTTTTTTTTTGGTGACGATGGGGAAATGCTGCCTTATGCACACCCGGCCGCTGGGAGGCGACCGGGTAGTGTGGGGCTCTCCTCTGGGTTGGGCCTCTGCTAACCAGAGGCCGTCCAGGGGCATACCCACTAAAACCCCAACGACTTATCCCGGCAAGTCCAGGCTCGGGGTGAGGCACGGGGAAACGGACGAACCTTGCCACCGCGAACTCACCCATGGACTGCGAGGCTCGCCAGTGCGGCCCCACTCCACTCCTCCGAGGCTGCGTCAGACACAACCCCCAGGGCCTCTCCCACGACCCTCCTGACGCACCCTCCCGATTAGGCACCCACACTGCTGGCTGCAGTGCAGGCACCGTCGAGAGGGTGACTGCGGGGACCCTTCCCCACCCATACGCTGCTGGATGCAGCACAGAGCGGGTTGGGGAAATAAACCCCGCAGCTTCAAGACGAAGCCGCCCGAGCTACCAACTCCGCTGGATGCGGAGCCAGGAAAACGGGCAACACCGACCTGCCGCCGTAATTCGCTGGCTGCGCGCAGGTCTCCACATCAGGGGCTTTCGCCCACTGCGCCCGGAGGCGCTCCACTCATGAGGGGGGGCTGACGTCAAAGCGCCTCGCCGGAAAAACCGCCGCGCAACCCGCGCGGGCGGAGCCGGACACAGCCCCCCAGGTCCGAGGACCAGTGTGCGTCCGTCGGCCGTCGGGTAGCAATCCACCGCAGTGAGATTACTACCCGCCGTTGTCCGGGGAACACCGGACCCCTTTTTTTTTTTTTTTGTTCACGCAGAGTGAATGCCGCCTTATGCACACCCGGCCGCTGGGAGACGACCAGGTAGTGTGGGGCTCTCCCCTGGATTGGGCCTCTGCTAATCAGAGGCCGTTCAAGGGCATACCACTAAACACTCTGCGACGTTTCCCGGCAAATCCAGGCTCAGGGTGGGAAAGCGGGAAATAGGACGAACCTCATCACCGCAGACCCACCCATGGACAGCAAGGCACGCCAATACGGCCTCTTTCCGACTCCCGGGGCTTAAAGCCCCCAGAGCAGCTCCCACTGCCCTCCGACAAAGCCCCAACCGGGCGGCGCCCGCATCGCTGGATTGCGATACGGGCGTCGCGGGCATGGGCTCCTGCAGAACTCTCCACAAACCCACACCCTGCTGGCTGCAGGGCAAGGTGGGGGAGAGTGCCTGCAGGCTTCCAAAAAACTGCCCCACCAGACAGCCCCACGGCCGGCGACGCTGGATTGCGCAGTCGGTCGCTGGGCGGAGAGGTGGGTTAGCCGGCCTTTGCCGCATCCCACTGGCTGTGGGACGCAGCGCAGACCAGCAACTAAAGACCCCCACAAAAGATGTGGGGGGTGGCGCCCGAAGGCGCCCCACTCGGTGGGGCCCACGTCAAGGTGCGCCCATAGTGGAGGAGATCCTCACAGGGCGCCGGACAGGGCCCCGGCCCAGACAGAGCTGGGCCTCAAAGTGCAGCTGTCAGCCGTCGGGTAGCAATATGGCGATAAGCCAATTGCTACCCGACACACACACACACAACACACACCACATACACAAACACACACACACACATACACGCACCCCACTCAAACATTAGGTGGGTTTTTTGTAATTTTTGTAACTTAGTTTTTTATTTTATTTTATTTTTTTTTCCTGGTCTGGTTTAAATTACTTTTTATTTTTTGTTTTCAGGATTTACTTTTAATGTCATGGTTTTTATTTATAATTATTTTACTATGTGTACCTTTTAAGTACGTAAGAAGGAAGCGTGCCTCCTGACACAGGCATTTTGCTTAAAAGGAGACACCAGCCATAAAGATAAATGTTGTAATCTTTGAAAGAAATAAACAATTTTTTTTTGTTTTTTTTTTTATTATCATATTCCTCTAAAATTAATCGGAATTTCATCAATCTACTGGAGGGACCCCGCATCTATACTATATAATAAAGCTGAAGAGTTTGTTTTGTTTGTTTGAACGCGCTAATCTCCGAAACTACTGGTGCGATTTGAATAATTCTTTTTTTGTTGGATAGTCCATTTATCGAGGAAGGCTATAGGCTAAATAACATATAAACCAATAGGAGCAAAGACAGAGCGGTAAATGTGTAAAAACGGGGAAAATTATTCATTTTTGAAGGCTTTCTTTGCGTGCGCTGCGAAACTTCAAGATACACAAAAAATATGTATGAAGAATTATTCCTCTATACATGATCTAAAAAAATCCGCGACGCATATGTCTATCTTTTAAGGTTTAGTCACATGACCGTTTTTTATGGTACCAAATTTGGTCGAAATAATTTGTTTAAGTTGTATCACATAATATTAAGGGGGTTGTAAGGGGTTAAAAGGGGGTAAAAAGTTACTTTTCCACGCGGACGAAGTCGCGGGCGGCCGCTAGTACCAAAAATGATATTGCAAATAATGGTGTTGCAAGTGTCCATGAGCGGCGGCTATTGCTTACCATCAGGTGATCCGCCTGCTCGTCTGCTACCTATCCGTAAATATATATGTGGCTTATGGTCAGTCTGAATCTTAAAAGTGCGACCATATAAGTATGGTCGAAAATGTTTAACCGCCCACACAATTGCGAGAAGCTCCTTTTCGATCGTTGGATACCTTTTTTAGGGTTCCGTAGCCAAAATGGCAAAAACGGAACCCTTATAGTTTCGTCATGTCCGTCTGTCCGTCTGTCCGTCTGTCCGTCTGTCCGTCTGTCACAGCCGATTTACTCGGAAACTATAAGTACTACAGTGATGAAATTTGATGGGAATATGTGTTGTATGAACCGCTACAAAATATGACACTAAATAGTAAAAAAAGAATTGGGGGTGGGGCCCCCCACATGTAACTGAGGGATGAATTTTTTTTTTCGATGTACATACCCGTGTGGGGTATCAATGGAAAGGTCTTTTAAATGATATAAAGTTTTCTAAAAAACATTTTTCTTAAAGTGAACGGTTTTTTGAGATATCAGCTCTCAAAGTCGTAAAAAGTATGTCCCCCCCCCTCTATTTTTATAACTACGGGGTATAAATTCTAAAAAAAATAGAGGTGATGCATGCTAATTAACTCTTTCAACGATTTTTGGTTTGATCAAAGTATCTCTTATAGTTTTTGAGATAGGTTGATTTAACTGTAATTTGGTTAAGTTTATTATATTTGCTGCTACGGAACCCTTTGTGCGCGAGCCCGACTCGCACTTGGCCGGTTTTTTCAGCTACATTTAGCTTCGGCTGGCATAAGCCACAGGTCTACCATCTGAATTACATAAAACTGCACCTACCGCGTAACCAGAAGCGTCAGTCTGTAATATGAATTGATTACTTTGGGAAAATCAGGATATTGCAAAACTGGATAAGATATAATACTTTGTTTTAATGTTTCGACAAGTTGGTTTGGTGATAGGCTTTTTTTTTTTTTTTTTTTTAAATGGCCTGTATTGTGTTCATGACACATTTAATTTTGCCAATGTCAAGTGTGGTTTGATAAAGTGTAGTCAACAGTCGAAGTCAGTCGAAGTCATAGTCACTCAATAAAACGCCGGTGTTTAGCGTTTTAATGTCCTAAGGATTTTGTGGAGACTATTTTTAACAAAGCCGTAGGTTTTAAGACTCTATTAGGTCAAAGCAAATTGTTCACGTGACAACTCACTTGACACACAATAGCAGTGTTAAAACGACACAATTCAATTATTCTTATATTAATATCACCCTGCGGCACTTCACTGCACAAGTAACACCAAATTTGTACACTAAAAACCACTAGATACATTAAAATCTTTGGATTGCATCAGCCGATGCGGCTTGTTTCACAGTTACCCACAGAATCGTGATAGGCTTTATCAGCAAATTGATGAATGAATTTTCTATAATATTTACGAATGCGACAAAACGCTTGACTTCATCAGTTTTTGTTGGAACTGGATTATTTTCAACTATCTATATAATTTTCTGTGGATCTGGTGATACACCTGACGGTGAACAACATGTCCCAAGTAAAGCAGTTCTTTCTTTAAAAAATCACACTTCGAAGGATTTAATTTTACATTACTTTCCTCAATCTTTCAAAAATATCCTGCAAATTTTTATTATGACTGGTTAAATCTCGCCCAAAACATAAATCATCCTGGTAAATTAAGCATTTTTCATAAGTGAGACCGGTCATTGCTAAGGTCATCATTCTCGAAAAAGAACTAGGACTCGTCTTCAAACCCATTGGCATCCTTGTCATTTGAAAATAAAGCTGTGTATTTCCTACAATCAGATCTAGACTAACGTTGTAATATCCTTAATGTAAATCTAAATGCGAGAAGTACATACCTCCTGACAATGACTCTAATATTTCTGTGATATTTGGAAGTGGAACTTATCATCTGAATGTTTTCGTTAAGTTTCCTATAATCGATTACCAAACGCCACTTTTTGTTCCCATTCTCGTCTGGCTTCTTTGGTACTAGCAAAAGAGGGCTAGACCATTCGCTTTGACATGGTTCTATATTCCTTCTTTTAACATTTTTCCAATTTGGTTGTCAATCTCGTTTTTTAAAGAATGTGGTAATCTGTATGGTTTCGATTAAATTGGTTGTATTCCCTCTTTTAATTTAATCGTATGCTGATAAATATTAGTTGTTGATAAAGTGTCCCCTTCTAATAGAAATATCACATATTTCGCGCACAACTTTCTATACTACATTTTTCTTCTTTTTTAAATGCTTCAAATTTAATTTTGAAATAAGTTCTTAACGCGTGATGAACTTTTCGCATTGTTATTAAAAGTACAAATATCGTAATTTTAGAGCATTCGATATCAATGCTTATATTAGATAATGTTACGTCCTTATCAGTTGTATTTAAAATCCGTATTGGTATTTTTCCCTTCTTTGGAAAAGCTAAACTACTTGCAACGAAAATACCATCTTGTATTTCCTTTGTATATACACACAATCATCTGACAAAGTTGTACTGATGTAATGTATTGATTCCGACCTAGCCGGCAATTTCAGTAAATATTCATGCATACTAATTAATTTCAACATAATTTCCTTTCCATTATACCGTAATGATAATACGTTATTGTTAAAATCAATAATCGACCGTACTGTATAGACGTCTTTCCCGAATACCCCTTAGAAGTGCCAAATTTTTAAACGAGATATACTCGGCGTCGTTGTACTGTGCTTAAGGTACGGCCTCGAATACTGTATGCTAGACTGTTAGCAATTTTCTTGAATATAAACTTGTGGATTGCCGAAAGCTGATTGGCACTGATGTCTGTCCTTTCAGCAGCAATACTGCTAATTATCCACTCGCTCGATAGGACTATTGGAGAAATCTGTGGTTGTATGTATGGATAGATGTAGAATCATAGGATTCCTAGCCTAGGTCTCTTTAGGTCTTACTGTATGGTATGTACCTTCGTGGTGCTATCTAGAGCTTAAGTGGACTGTATCTGTATTTCTTATGTATAGGTACTTACTGGCATATCATGGACAGGCTAATGGGCTAGCTAGCAGGAATATTTCAATCACAAACACTGTTTCCAATCATGTATGTGTATTTATTCACTCACTCGTACACACATGTACACTTTTCTCATTAATTATGTATTAATTCTTACATGTTAATTATTACCAATTGCTGTGGAGCATGCTCTCATTACTTTATATCATTATTTTCCCCGTTTATGTACGAATCATGGCGTGTGAAGCTGAACACTTCGATGTATTACTGTTATTACATGGACACTGTATTAATTGTATTGTTATTTTACTGCAACGAATTAGCGAGGTTTTATTAACCATTTCAACGCATTATTCTCTGGCGTATCAATAACTGTATAGATGTAAAAATTGATCACATGGCGGCTCTATATCACCCGGCCATCTTAGAGTTTCTTATATAAAGAGAATGTGCTCTATCTCTTTTAGTGCCACTATAATAACAATAACACGGAAGCGGACATCCTGCGTTTTAGGGATGCCGCAATGAAAATTACATTTATGTTCGGTAGGATTCGAACATGTTCCACAGCAAAAAAGACAATTTACAAGTCAAAAAGCCTTTTCTAAAAGCTTCATCTATCTAATCATTGTATTTGAAGTGCTTTCTTCCATCGCGATGCTCAAAGTTCACAATTTTCAAAGAAAGTAGCGACATCTATGCCCTACCTCAGTAAATGAAAGCTCTTACAATGAATATTTTCGAAAATTTTTAGTTCTTACATTAATTATGATATTAATATAGCAAAACAAATGACTATATGTTAGAGCAATATTGATAGCATGCGATACCATATGCAAGAGGCCTTAGGGGCCTGGAACAAAGAAAAAATTTACATTATGTGAAACATTTGAACATCATGACACAAGAAAGCTCTCCTCAGGTTACAACATCATAGCTTAATGCACTATGTCAATATGTATTACTAAGCTTATATCCTAATAATAATATGACGTCGCATTAAAGACGCTTATGTAAACATGCAATAAAATAAAGTGAACTTTACATTTTGTTTTCTTTCATAAATGTAAAACACTATATAACACTATATACTAACATGCATTATTTTTTGAATAAATTTTACATTTTGTATATCATAAAACTTAACATGATTCTAGTAAGAATTTAAGATACAGTTGTATATTCATGCTTTTAAAAGAAAAATCGACTCTTTCATCTTGTATCTACCAAGATACCTTACATGCATATTTGCGGCCATCATATTACAGTGCCGTCTTTGAAAGTGTTTCAGGAAAAACACAACAATATTAATATTACACGTCTTAGGTAGCTGCTATAGAGGCACGCTCTGCAATAAGAAAATAAACAGCCTTTTAGGCTCGGCAGCGCCCTTTATAACAACGCCACACATGAATTTACTAACAACATAAATGATATATACTTTAATTTGCTTATTTTATGTATGAGTGAGTTGAGTGGCTCATCTCACTCATACATAAAACAATAATACATAATACATTTGCGGACACCATCTTTCAGGGCCGTCTTGAAGGTACTTCAGGAGAAGCACAGCACAATAATGCACGTCCTAGGTAGTTGCTGCAGAGGCATGCTCTGCAATAAGAAAATAACAACCTTTTAGGTTCGACAGCACCCTCTGCAGCAACGCCACGCATGCATTGTCTTAAGCTTTTTTATGAAAACATAAAAAAGAAAATTTAAAATATTAGTGAGTGCTACACCCACCTGTGCTGATACAAGAATTGCAATTAATTTTCTATAGGCAATAAACATACCTTGGTAACAGATCGCCTATGTAATCGGCCATTTGCAGTTTTTACTTCTACAGTTCTAACTAAATTATCTGATCCTGGAAAGACATTGGTTATTCGAGCCATTGGCCAATACATAGGTGGACTGTTATCTTCTTTTAAAATTACTAAAGATCCAATAGTTAAATTAGGCATTACATTTTTCCACTTAGGTCTACACTGTAAAGTATTCAAATATTGATTGCTCCAGACTTTCCAAAATGATTGTTTCATATTATTACAAAGTTCCCAAAATTTTAATCTATTGACAGGTGTTTCAGATACATCTTTTTCAGGATATGAATTTAAACTAGTACCAATTATAAAATGTCCTGGAGTTAAATATGAAAAATTATTAACATCATTTGAAATAGGCAAAAGTGGTCTGCTATTTAAGATAGCCTCGATTTCACATAATACAGTATTTAATTGCTCGTATGTAAGTAATGACCTTTGTACAGTTCGTTTTAAATGATACTTAGTAACTTTTACATTTGATTCCCATAATCCACCTACAATGGGAGAGTAGCAAGGTATAAAATGAAAATTGATGCCTTTTTCAGCACTAAATGACTGTACTAACGACTGATGTTCCTTAGAACTATGTAATTTGTACAATTTTTGCAATTCTGTATCAGCACATTTGAAAGTTGACGCATTGTCACAATAGATGTCGCTAGGGAGTCCCCTGCGTGATATAAAACGCTTAAGGCATGCAAGAAAAGTACTCGTTTTTAAGTCAGAACACAACTCTAGGTGAACAGCTTTTGTCACAAAGCACACTATCACACAGATGTAACCACTGCCAACAACAGATTTACGTAAGGAAGACATTTTCACTGATATTGGTCCAGCAAAATCAATACCTATCTTTTGAAAAGGACGACAAATATTTACTCTATCCTTGGGAATATTACCCATCAATTGCTCAGATACATGCTTCTTAAGTTTCCAACAAATTATACATTTATGAATAACCTTTTTTATTTCTCTAATAGCATTAATGATCCAATACTTTTGATTAATTGAAGACAATATTAATCTGGGTCCTGCATGAAGGTTTTTTAAATGCTCTGAATTAACAATTAATTGTATGATACGTGAACCTTTAGGTAGAATAATTGGGTGCTTTTGTGCATAAGGTACATTGGAGTTTTGTAATCGTCCACCTACTCTTACCAGGCCCTTGTCATCAATGAATGGACACAGAGAATTATAATGCTGATTATTAACATTTTGCTTACATTGTAAAGAATGAATTACATCTTTCATACATTTCTGTTGTTCATATTTAATAACCAAAGATAATGACTCATCAATCTCTCGAGAAGTAATGAAATTATTTGTATTTCTGCTTGATTTATTACGAATATTGTTGCAAAATCTTAAAACATATGCTAGAACTCTAGTCATCTTGTGCAGTTGGGAATACTTGTCTAGAAAGTCTAGATTTAGAGGAGGTTGACTATCTGGTGTACAAACCATGGAATGAGCTACTCCTGCATCCTTCATCTCTGGTAATTCTATGCTACAGGTAGGTATAGCAGATGGAACTTCATACTTACTTTCGTGAAGCAAACTGTTACCTTTCCACCATAGGTGGTGGTCTTGCAGCTCGTGTGGTAGCACACCTCGGCTCAAGCAGTCGGCTGGATTTTGCTCCGACGTCACGTACGCCCAAGTGAAGTCAGCTGTGTTCTCTGAAATCGCTTTAACTCGGTTAGCCACATACGTTTTTAATTTTAAAATATCTGTTTTTATCCATGCTAGTACGACCTGTGAATCAGAGTATAGAATTACATTGTTTATGTGAATTTTCAGAGATAAAGTATTATAGACCTTAAGACTGAGCTTTGATAGCAGTAGCGCAGCATTTAATTCCAATTTAGGTGTAGTGAGGCTTTGATTAATGGGATTAATCCTGGATTTAGAACAAAGCAGAGAAACCTTGACATTGCCAGTCGAGTCAACCACCCTAATGTAAATGCAACACCCATGAGCGATAGAAGAAGACGCATCTGCGAAGCCTATCAATTGTATACACACAGCATTCTCTAAGTTAACATGACGGTTTATGCTAATAGGTTTCATAATAATTAAGCTTTCATAAAATTCATGCCATGCTTTTTTCAACTCTTGGTCAATGATAGAATCCCAGTCAACGTGTGACTGCCAAATTTTTTGTAATATGGCCTTGGCGCAGACGACTAAAGGTCCAGCGATCCCGAGTGGATCATAGAATCTACTTACATAACTCAATATGCCACGTTTAGTGTCTGGAATTTTGCCTTCAGGCGTGGGTGAAGCAAGGTTAAGCGTATCTGTACTGACATTGTAATTGAGACCTAATGTCTTTAATGACAAGTTATCCTTTTGCAGTTCTATATTATCAAAATATTGCTTATCAGTGGGAATGTCTTTTAAAACCTCAACTGCATTTGAAGACCACTTGTGAAGTTGAAAACCCCCCATTTTAAGAAGTTCACAAAGTTGCTCCTTGGCTTCCAATAACAATTCAATAGATGGCGCTGTTGCCAAGACATCATCTACATATGTCTGGTTATGTAAAATAAATGAAGCTACAGGAAATTGTTCTCTGTATCTTTCAGCTAGCTCTGCTAGACAGCGAGTGGCTAGATATGTAGAAGACTTAAGGCCATATGTTACTGTATTCAGTTGGATACACTGTACATTTTTATTAGGTGAATCTCTCCATAAAATATTCTGTAAAGAACGATATTTTTCATTCATATTGATTGCTCTGAACATGTGCCTTATGTCTGTTACAAAAATGTATTTGTCCACTCTAGCAAGTATTAAAATGTCAAACAGTTCCCTTTGAACCACGGGTCCATTGAGTAATAAATCATTTAATGAGATTTTCTTATTTGTTTTCATACTTCCATCAAAGACAGTTCTGCATTTGTTAGTTATTTTGTCCATTCTGATAACAGGATGATGAGGTAAGAAGTATAAAGGATCTTTATCAAAATCAAATTGATTTATATCCACAATGGAACCGTGCCCCAAATCTAAATACTCATTTATAAAGTTTGTATATAATTCTGATAGTGCAGAATCTTTTTGTAATCGAATTTCTAAATTGTGAAACCTTTTCAATGCTAAATGAAATGAATCCCCCAATGAACTGTTAATGGAGTCAAGTGGCAACTTTGTGGGTAGTTCTACTGTAAATTGATTATTTTCAAGTTTAACTGAATTTTTGAATAATTGTTGACATGTGTCATGTTCTGATAATTTTTCAGGAAATATCTCTGGTACCTTTTCTGATTGCCAAAATGTTTTTACATTCTCATTAATTTCTCTACAATCGGTACATTTTAAAGAAACTGGATTTTGTGACTTTAACATAAATGGAAATTTCCCCGCTATGACATGACCAAAGTGAGTACTCAAAAGCTGTATTGTTGGAGCTGTTGCGTTGTGCATGTGTGAAGGACTAGGCTGCTCATTCGGGCTTGGATTGAGGTGACGGGAGGAAGCGTGGTGGTCCTCTGCCTCTGTGGCTGGGGGGCACGCAACGCAATCTCTCGAGTCTGTTGCTGGGGTCAATCTTCCTATATTCATCGATCCAGTCTCCACCATCTGAAAAAACACATCAGCACCAATTAATAAATGTATCTCACTTGGTTTATGGAAGTCTTTGTCAGCAAGGCTGATGTTGGAGGGCAGCACAATCTTGGAGATATCAATTTTTTCTTGAGGTAACATAGTGGTAATTCTATCAAGGACAAAACATGACACATCTATTTGAAATTCTTTGATTAATGAGTGTAATTTTATAGTGACATATTTATCTAAATTTCTTATATTGTTGCCAATACCTAAAACTCTTGATTTTATGGGTTTAGGGATTCAATTTTAATAACTGCATTAAGTCTTTTGTAATAAAAGACATTTGTGAGCCACTGTCAAGCAGCGCTTTAACAATAACTTCTCTGCCGTCGTCGGCTATGATTTTTACTTGTACAGTCGGCAATAGTACCTGTGTACAATCTGTCTCTGACAAAAATGAGACTGGATGAACGGCCTTGTCCACATGTATAAGACTATTGTGGCTTCCTTTGCACTTGTTACATATGAAGTGATAGCGACACTTGTAAACATGCCTATTTAGACATATTTTGCATAATTTTCTGCCTGTGACAAAATTTAGTCTGTCACAGGGAGGCAATAATTTGAATTTTGCACAATTAAAAAGTTTGTGGGTTTGTGACTTACAATATATGCACTGCCCTTGCTCCTTTGGTGAAGAAGAAGTACTTTCTTCCATCGCCTTGTCCACAGCGGCTGGGGGCTGCTTTTCCTCGACAGCCTTCATAGTGGCTGGGGGCCGCTTTTCCTCGACAGCCTTCATAGTGGCTGGCGGTGGAGGTCTGTTGTACCTGTGTTGTGGTGGGTAGGGAACTCTTTGTCCTGTAGTTGCGATAGTGTGCCCTGACTCGCTCGAGCACCTTGTGCTCTGGACTCAGCGGGTGGTACTGAAGTTGTTGTTGTTGTTGTTGTTGGCCGCTGTTCTCCAGCGCCCTCGCTCGTTCGTCTAGAAATAGCATGAGATTATTAAGGGAAGGCTCCTTTTTTTCATGACTACACATTATTTGGTATTCCCTACTGCACAATACATCTAGCTTTCTGAGTAAAATAGTGAGGATTACAGGGCAGTTCTCGATATTGATTCCCTAGATTTTTAAGGAGGCTAGATTTTGTGTTATTTTTGTGAGGAATTGTCTTAAAACTACAGCTGAAGATCTAGTAATTGTTTGGAATGTCTAACAACATGTTGATGTGCTCAGATTTTATTAAAAATTCGTTGTCATATCTCGCTTTTATGATTTGCAAACTTTCTTCATAGCTTGAATCTAATAATGGTAAATTTTTAATTAAATCTGAGGCTTCCCCCCTTAAGAATCCTCTGAGATAGTACAATTTTTGTATATTGTCTAGGTTATCATTATTGTGTATGAGAGAATTGAAAAGACCTATAAAGGGTTTATATTCTGAATATTTGCCACTAAACGGCGGAATTGTGATGGTTGGCAGCTTAGTATTCACAGTAGATGGAACCTTTTTTGTGTTTGAATCGCTGTGAACATCATTCTGAAGTAATTTTGCTAACTGTTTGATTTTCACAATGGAATCGGTGTAAATTTGCTCAACCTTGCCGCCATCGTCAAGTGAAGGATCTAATTCTATTATTTGAAACAGTAAATCTTCATATTTCGAAAAAAGAGAACGTAATCGTTCTTCAATTATTTCTAGATGAGGCAAATTTGTTGATGATGGCGACAACGCATCTATTTCGTTTTGCAAACGAGTTATCCAACCTTGTACACCCCTCTTTTTATTACGCAATAGAGAAAGATCGTCATTACCTTTGGATTCGTGGTCGTTTTTATCCATGTTTCACTGATTAAAATCGATAAAAACTGTTACTATTAAACTTAAAACCCTTGTAATACAATAGTAAAACAATGGCGGCTGCAGACCAATCGGCACCAGCCCACGCGTCGGCTCCCAGCTTGCGTCCTATTGGTCGGCGCGTACGCTTGATGACGTAATCCGCTGTGATTGGTTGAGGTTTGACGTTTTCTCTCTTGACGTTTGTTCTGATTGGACGAAATCGATGCGTGTAGTACAAGTTTTCGACTACAGATGGCGCTGCTGTTTGTTGACAAAATGGATGACGAAAATTACGTAATTGATATTGTTATTAAATAATAATGCCGATGAAACTGTATGAATACGCTGAGACGATTCTCTTCTCTCGAATGTTGACCCCGTAGACTGATGGCCAAATTTTTTGAATGGCGAGATAGCTGATCGGCGCTCGTTGTTACTTTGCTTGAATGTCGGCCTCGTAAATACTGTATGGCTAGACTTGTTAGCAATATTTCTTGAATAAAAACTTGTGGATTGCCGATAAGGCTGATTGGCACCAGACACCTGATTGTTTGTCCTTTCAGCAGCCCATATGCTAAATTATCTCACGTTGCTCGATGGGACCATGGAGAAATCTGTGGTTGTATGTATAGATGTAGAATCATAGGATTCCTAGCCTAGGTCTCTTTAGGTCTTACTGTATGGTATGATGTACCTTCGTGGTGCTATCTAGAGCTTAAGTGGACTGTATCTGTATTGCTTATGTATAGGTACTTACTGGCATATCATGGACAGGCTAATGGGCTAGCTAGCAGGAATATTTCAATCACAAACACTGTTTCCAATCATGTATGTGTATTTATTCACTCACTAGTACACACATGTACACTTTTCTTATTAATTATGTAGTGATTCTTACATGTTAATTATTACCAATTGCTGTGGAGCATGTTCTCATTACTTTATATTATTATTTTCCCCGTTTATGTACGAGTCATGGCGTGTGAAACTGAACACTCCGATGTATTACTGTTATTACATGGACACTGTATTAATTGTATTGTTATTTTACTGCAACGAATTAGCGAGGTTTATATAAACCATTTCAACGCATTATTCTCTGGCGTATCAATAACTGTATAGATGTAAAAATTGATCACATGGCGGCTCTATATCACCCGGCCATCTTAGAGTTTCTTATACAAAGAGAATGTGCTCTATCTCTTTTAGTGCCACTATAATAACAACAACACGGAAGCGGACATCCTGCGTTTTAGGGATGCCGCAATGAAAATTACATTTATGTTCGGTAGGATTCGAACAGTTATGTACAAATATCTCTACACATACACTACTGTCACTTGCCAAAATATTATAAGTTGTAGGCACGAAAAAACTCGTTTTCACACTCTTGCTTACTAGGCTCCGATTCAACATTATCGCATGTACGAATATGTCCCTGATATGCTTGATTTACGCGATAAGTATTATTAAAATGGTTACCTCTATAGAACGACCGCGTACGAGGGCGGTTGCCTCGTGGCGAGAATGCCGCTCGTAACTGCCAGGGCCGCTGCTCGGCTGGTCCCGCTCGCGTCTGCGACCAGCTGCCGGGCACCCCATGGCTGCGTGATTGAGCTGCACTATACGCACCTCTACCGTAGCCTCGCCGTGCTGACCGTCCGTACACGTTCGGCCTGGAATTGTTTTTGTAATTGCCTCTATTATATGTTTTCATTGAAAAAATCTCTGCATTTGAATTAATGGCTGAACAGTCCTCATCAACTGCGGCCTGAATAGCGTCCTTCAAGTTATCAAAATTTTTGGCAGCAATTATAGCGCTAACCCGACGATTTTGCAATCCATCGCTAAATTGTTCAATCGCTGTTTTTCGTTTATTGTTTTCAAAACGTCATATTTTATAAAATCCCCTTCGGATTCTGATATCGTGAGGTCTACAAATAATTCAGACAGTTTTTTCCCAAATTCATCAACCGATACATCGTTTTGTCTCAAATTCAATAATTGTTTTTGTAAAGATCCGGCAGACTTCTTAGGCAATTTTTTCAACATAACTATTAAATTGCTCAATAATTACCTTACTCTCATCTAATTTTTTCTTTAAAATGTTACCTCTTCTACGAGAAATTCCTATTTTGATTAAGTAAGTTCTTATTCTTAGTAATTCTTGATACAAATCATTTAAAAACTTTTCCATTAATTATTACATTCGCTTACACATTTAGAGATAGTGTTACAGAAAAGAAATCATACTAAAAAAATATTACGTGCCTTGAAATTACACTTCCTTTAATATACTTACATCTACGAATATGTCGATTACAAGGAATTTTACATAACTTATTATTACTTGTCCATTTATGCAGGTTTTTGTCGCCGTTTGCGCATGCAACTTCACAAAAATTTTATTTTTCTCCGTACACTTATTTATCGCACTTTACACTGGGGAATCGCTTATTTTCACCTCTGGGTATGTCGGGATTGGATATGGACGACGTCGCAGATACGAACCCCTTTTCCGTCGGTCGGGGGAGAGGATGCCCTTTTTTTTTTTTTGGTGACGATGGGGAAATGCTGCCTTATGCACACCCGGCCGCTGGGAGGCGACCGGGTAGTGTGGGGCTCTCCTCTGGGTTGGGCCTCTGCTAACCAGAGGCCGTCCAGGGGCATACCCACTAAAACCCCAACGACTTATCCCGGCAAGTCCAGGCTCGGGGTGAGGCACGGGGAAAACGGACGAACCTTGCCACCGCGAACTCACCCATGGACTGCGAGGCTCGCCAGTGCGGCCCCACTCCACTCCTCCGAGGCTGCGTCAGACACAACCCCCAGGGCCTCTCCCACGACCCTCCTGACGCACCCTCCCGATTAGGCACCCACACTGCTGGCTGCAGTGCAGGCACCGTCGAGAGGGTGACTGCGGGGACCCTTCCCCACCCATACGCTGCTGGATGCAGCACAGAGCGGGTTGGGGAAATAAACCCCGCAGCTTCAAGACGAAGCCGCCCGAGCTACCAACTCCGCTGGATGCGGAGCCAGGAAAACGGGCAACACCGACCTGCCGCCGTAATTCGCTGGCTGCGCGCAGGTCTCCACATCAGGGGCTTTCGCCCACTGCGCCCGGAGGCGCTCCACTCATGAGGGGGGGCTGACGTCAAAGCGCCTCGCCGGAAAAACCGCCGCGCAACCCGCGCGGGCGGAGCCGGACACAGCCCCCCAGGTCCGAGGACCAGTGTGCGTCCGTCGGCCGTCGGGTAGCAATCCACCGCAGTGAGATTACTACCCGCCGTTGTCCGGGGAACACCGGACCCCTTTTTTTTTTTTTTTTGTTCACGCAGAGTGAATGCCGCCTTATGCACACCCGGCCGCTGGGAGACGACCAGGTAGTGTGGGGCTCTCCCCTGGATTGGGCCTCTGCTAATCAGAGGCCGTTCAAGGGCATACCCACTAAACACTCTGCGACGTTTCCCGGCAAATCCAGGCTCAGGGTGGGAAAGCGGGAAATAGGACGAACCTCATCACCGCAGACCCACCCATGGACAGCAAGGCACGCCAATACGGCCTCTTTCCGACTCCCGGGGCTTAAAGCCCCCAGAGCAGCTCCCACTGCCCTCCGACAAAGCCCCAACCGGGCGGCGCCCGCATCGCTGGATTGCGATACGGGCGTCGCGGGCATGGGCTCCTGCAGAACTCTCCACAAACCCACACCCTGCTGGCTGCAGGGCAAGGTGGGGGAGAGTGCCTGCAGGCTTCCAAAAAACTGCCCCACCAGACAGCCCCACGGCCGGCGACGCTGGATTGCGCAGTCGGTCGCTGGGCGGAGAGGTGGGGTTAGCCGGCCTTTGCCGCATCCCACTGGCTGTGGGACGCAGCGCAGACCAGCAACTAAAGACCCCCACAAAAGATGTGGGGGGTGGCGCCCGAAGGCGCCCCACTCGGTGGGGCCCACGTCAAGGTGCGCCCATAGTGGAGGAGATCCTCACAGGGCGCCGGACAGGGCCCCGGCCCAGACAGAGCTGGGCCTCAAAGTGCAGCTGTCAGCCGTCGGGTAGCAATATGGCGATAAGCCAATTGCTACCCGCCGTTGCCCAGGGACACCAGGACCCCTCCGGTAGCAGTTCCAAACAGAAAGAAAATACTACCGGGGAGGCCACACGAGGAGGTCGCCGCACCGTAGTCCCCAACACCGGACCCCACGGTAACCGTTTCTGACTGATACCAGCCGCGGCTGGAATCAAGACAGAACTGATTACCAGCGGGGCCGCTCGTGGAGGTCGACGCACCTTAGCTCCCCGGGAGAGGATGCCCTCCGGCAAGCACATCGTTGTCGGAGGGCACCAGGTTCCGGTTAAGGCCGAGTTGCGCTACCTCGGCCTCACCCTGGACCCGCGGTGGCATTTTGGCCTGCATTTTAGCAGGATGTCACCGCGGCTCCTCAGGGCAGCAGACACGCTTTCGTGGCTGCTGCCGAACCTGGGCGGACCAGGATCCAGGTGCCGGCGACTTTATGCCGGCATCCTGCGATCAATGGCGCTCTACGGGGCGCCAATCTGGTCGGACTCCCTAGCAAGAGGGGAACACCTTCCCTTCTTGCGGGGGCCTCAGCGGGTGATGGCGCAGCGGGTCGCTCGAGCTTACCGTACGGTAAGTTTCGACGCGGCCTGTTTGCTCGCTGAGTCGCTGAGTCCTCTCCGCCGTATAGTCATATACGGCGGAGAGGAGCGGGCAGCAGGGGAGTCCTTCTGCCCCGTCGAGCGGGAGGCCGTGCGGAAGGAGGCCCGTCAGGTCCTCCTGAGGCGATGGTCGGAGCACCTCGTCCTCACCCGCTACGGCCGGAGAACGCTCGACGCACTCGCCCCGGTCTTAGACCGGTGGCTGGAGCGGAGCCACGGCGTCGTCTCCTTCCGGATGGTGCAGGTAATAACCGGGCATGGTTGCTTCGGTTACTACCTGCACAAAATTCGCCGGGAGGAGACGCCTTCCTGCCACGCGTGCGGCGCTGTGGAGGATACGGCGCAACACACCCTAGCGGTGTGTGCGTCGTGGGCTCCGCAGCGCTATGTGTTGGTGGCGAGGGTCGGCCAGGACCTCTCACTGGCTAGTATAGCGAGAGCTATACTAGCGAGTGATGAGGCCTGGAAGGCTTTCGCTACCTTCTGCGAGCATGTGATGGCAGCGAAGGAGGCGGCGGAGCGCGAGCGAGAGGCAGATCCTCTTGCCCCCGCGCTCCGAAGGGCAAGGAGGGGGAGGAGACGACGCCAATATGTGCGTCTCCTCCCTCTCCGTGGAGAGGGTCCGCCGGTGGGTGGTACGGGGGTACCACCACCGGCATTGCACGGACACCCTCCACAGCCCGGTGGGGACGGCTCAACTCTCTCGGCTGTTCCCTCCCGCTCCCCCGACCCCGGGGGAGCACCCGCCGTATAGACGGGCCACCGTCCGGGGAGAAGTCGTGGTGCGAGGGCTTCGCGCTATTTGCCCCACGACTTTCTCCCGCGATGGACGATGAGGGAGAGTCCCAGGGGCTTTAGTCGGTAAACCCCCCGCCGTCGTGCGGTGGGGAGTCCGACATAACCCATCCGCCCCCCGGCGGACGGGTATGCGTAACGCATTTCCCCTGGGAAACCAAAAAAAAAAAAGATACGAACCCCTGTTCACACCTCTCTGGTACTCCTCACGAACCCAACGCAGGTGACATTTCCGATATATGCGAAATGCTAAATACCTATAGCGTGATGAGGGTCGCAATCACAATAAATACTGTAGTTAGTATATACTAGTGGCCGCCCGCAACTTCGTTTGCGTGAACTTTATGACTTGGCTTAAAGATGAACAAACTTGGAACCCCCTTTTTGCTCTATTGGGGGTTTAAGTTTGGAATATCCTTCCTTATAGGATCTCATCCAAAAATGCTCATCACATTTGACAATTTTCCATTCCATTTCATTCCATATTTGTTATAGTGGAGCTGGGCTCTTAGAGTTCCAAACCAGATGTTCCATGATCTTTGATTTTTTTCATGGCGTCATAAAATGCTCATCAATTTGAACAACTTTTGTTAAAGTGCCATTGACCTACCTCTTATAGTTTAGCTGGGCTGTTGTGGTTCTACATCAAGGAGCCTGATCTTCAAAATATAATATATCCTATAAGTTGCCCTGATATTACAGCTATACAATAAAAAAAGTTTCATTCGAATTGGTTCAGTAGTTTCCGAGATTAGCGCGAACAAACAGACAAACAGACAAACAGATAAACAGACAAACAGACAAACAGACAGACAAAAATTTTAAAAATCATTGATTCATGTTCTGTTACCGTTTTTTTAGTCGTCCTAAGTTATTTTGAGATAAATATCTTCAATGTACAGACACAGCTTTTTTACATTTTTATTATATGTATATTTTTTATATATTTTTATTATATGTATATGTATATAGATTTGCCGTCGATAAATGATGATTCAAGTCCATCATATGAGACCCATTTTCACCTCCTGCCGCATTCTGGGCTATCACAATTTCCTTTGAATTAGGTTTTCCCATTTTGTTGCGAGTATAAACGCGTGCACTTCGATAGGCTGATCAACTCAAAGTTTTATTTTATTTCACCCATTACGAATTATTCACTGTTACCAAGCCAATGTTTTTACTTTGCGCTCCTTATTAGTTACTTCACGCGAAGCGTGCCACCCGATATCCTGGCAGGGTCATACATATATGTGTACTTATTATTCATAAGTAGGTATATCTATCATACTACATCTCATTATTCGCGGATGATCTCTCGGTAACAGTACCATGTGTAAATAGTATTGATTAAAATATCCTCCTAGATAATCTCAACTTGTGCGTCGCGAGATGGTTTGGTGGCGCGGAGCAACACACCACTCTGTACCACTACACAAGAAACCAGTAACACATTTCCTGGTAACGGACGCTTCGGATACAGGTTGGGGAGCTCTGTTAGATGGAACATGGGTCTCAGGAGTATGGTCAGCCCAACAAGCGAGGTGGCACAGCAACAAAAAAGAATTGTTCGCAGTGACTGCAGCTCTAAAACAAACGGCACATGCCTTAAAAAACTCGCATATACTGATCCAATCAGACAATCGCACACTGATTGCTTATATTCGCAAGGAAGGGGGTACAAAATCAGTGGCACTGCTAACTCTGACATTTCAACTTTTATACCTGACAGACAAATTCAACATAACACTCTCAGCTTTTTATCTCCCGGGCCGATACAATACCATAGCGGACAGTCTATCACGAGGGAAGCGACCCATGGCACCTGTTACCACAAGCTACAACTCAAATCTTCAAACGATGGGGTTGTCCAGAAATAGACCTCTTTGCGTCACAACAGAGTGCTGTAGTGCCAAACTACGTATCGATAGACTCCAGAGATCGGTCAGCAAGCTACATAGATGCCTTCAGCAGACCTTGGAGGTATCGACTCGCGTGGGTGTTTCCGCCCCCCAGCATCATCCCGAGAGTATTGATGCATCTAAACAGTGCCAAGGGAACATACATGGTTGTAGCTCCGGAATGGCCTCAAGCGTTCTGGCTGCAAGACCTGAAGTCTCGGTCTCTAGATCACCCGATACAGATTCAGAATCTGTCAGACTTATTGATCGACCTGAGCATATCTCAGGCCCCTCCACAAGTTCATGCGCTAACCCTGAAAGTGTGGAAAATTGGGGGGTGGGGTACACAAATAAAAGAATGGTCCAAGGAAGAAAAAGATTTATTAAAGAAGAGCTGGCGACAGTCTACAATATCAACCTATTTACCGGCTATCAAGAGATGGCTCTCATGGTGTTCCAATTTGGAAATTAATCTCAAATCACCACAACCAGCGGATCTGGCGAAATTTTTAATTAATTTGTTTTTAAAAGAAAAAGCTATCATACAGTACAATTTTAGTGCATAAATCAGCTATTCTAACCTATTGCGGTCCTCATATTGAACAAAAATCCTTCTCAGATTTTATTATTAAACATTCACTCAAAGCTATTAGTGTGGCTAAACCAAAAGTACTAAAACCTTTGTTTACGTGGGACCCAACAATAGTCGTTAATTGGCTCTCATGTAATCAGTCTAAGGACTCCCTCTTTGACATAGCTAGAAGAACTGCTACAGTATTATTAATGGCTTTGGGACGCAGAGTCCATGACCTCACCTTGTTAAAAATCTCTAGTAACCATTTTTTTGACAATGGGGAAAACATTTTCTTCATACCTGCATTCGGATCTAAAACTGATTCCCATTCCCATCGACAATCAGCTTGGATGTTTTCTAAACATGAGAATAAATACATTTGCCCTGTAACTCTAATTCGAACTTACCTAAATAAGGTTGCATCCCGGAGATCCGAAATTGCAGAGTTAGTAGTAAATATGCGAGCACAGGGACAAGTAATACACAAGACGGCTGTCAACGCACAGATTTATTCCTCGTAAGTAAAGCGCGGGTAGGTATACCTATACATAACATTCCTCCCCGTATAATTAAGTACTATGGTCTTACAACTAAAAATATTGTCTGTAATCAACCTGCGCACGTACACGTTTTGACCTTCCTTGGTTTACAGTGATATCTCTGTCCTGATCCGCACTTTCTCCACTTTCTACGTCGAAGAATTCATCGTCATCTCCGGAAGAGGGCGGACCACTCCTAGCAACGGTCGCGTTCGGCGGTGTATGAGACACAGCCCGCTGATCGAGGTTTCTAGATGGTGACTCCAGTGGTGCTGTCTCGTCTACTCTTTCTTCCCCTTCTGATGTTCCAGCCTCGATTATCTCTGGTGATGGCGATGACTCTTGTGTATCTGGCCGCAATTGCGGGTTCGGTGGGGGCGATATGTCTGGAGTTTGTGCGTCATGAAAACTGTCAAAGAGCGTGTCACTGCCGTTCCAAGTGGATACTTCACTATTATCCGGGCTTATACTACTGAATATATTACTTTTATCGAGTAACATTTGATTTGAGTGTCTTTTTACAACAGATGAAGTTACACAATCATGTATTAAATATAACATTTTGCCTATTCTTTTTTTTTACAGGGCCATTCCCCCAGGTGAATTTATTGTTATTACAAAACTTTTTAAATAACACGCACTGTCCCGGGGAGAATTTCTGACTTCTTCCTCCATGTGCTTTAGTTTGCGAACACTGTTGAGATACGACATGTTCAGCGAGAGCGGTGGACGGGGGCGAGGCCGGCGGGCGCGGGGCCAGCAGGTCCAGCCGCGACTGGGGCCGGCGGCCGAACACCAGCTCAGCCGGGGATAACCCAGTAGTTGAATGCACCGAGTTCCGATAGTCAAATAAATATTTAAGCAAGTGAAGTTTACCGTTTCTTACTGTATTATTAGTATATAGCCTGTAAACTATATTTGATTCCCCGTTTAACTATTTTCACGTAAGATTCGGCTTGGCCATTGCTGGCAGGGTGGTATGGCGGTGACGTCATATGAGAGATTCCGTTCATGCTACAAAAATCCTCAAACTGTTGCGAACAGAATGAAGTGCCGTTATCTGTAACCACTACCTGGGGTAGACCGTATCTAGAAATGAACTCACAAAACTTATCAATAAGGGCCAATGAATTGCAAGAACTCATTTCGTAAACTTCAACCCATTTTGTATAGGCATCGACTATGATTAAGTACATACGACCATTAAATGGACCCAAATAATCAAGATGTACTCTATGGAATGGCTGCGCGGGGTACGGCCACGGGGAAATCGGCGCGTGTGGCGGCGAGGGCCGCAACTGTATGCAAACATCGCACGCTCCTATCACCTGTTCGATAGATTTGTCTATCCCCGGGAACCAAAACCGTGAACGCGCCTCTGCCTTTGTTTTAACGATCCCTAAATGCGAAGAATGTAGTTCTGCTAGCATGCGTCCGCGCAATGATTCCGGAATAACAACCTTGTGTCCGCGCATGATACACCCATTTTCGTATGATAACTCTAACCTACACAAGAAGTATGGTTTTAAGTCATCATTCATAACTTTTTTAGGCCAACCATTCAGTATGTATTGTACCAGTTTAGTCATAATGCGGTCCTTTTTTATCGAGTCCTTCAATTCACCAATAGTTATCGGGAGCGCCCCGTTAACAACAAAACATACATACGCAGCGCGGTCCCAGCATGCATCGCTTATGGATTCCGTATCAATAACTGGTTCTACTGCACGCGCGTCGATAGGTAAACTTGCGCGTGATAGGTAATCGGCGCTATTGTCGGCACTTTTGACGTATTCTATCGCATAATTGTAACCACTCAAAAACAACGCGTACCTCTGCAATCTATTTGCTGATACTTCGGGTATCCCTTTATATGGACCAAAAATAGAAAGCAACGGCTTATGGTCTGTTCGTAAAATGAAAGGAGCTGACCTACCGTATAAATATTGGTGGAACCGCCTGACTCCAAATATAATGGCGGTTGCCTCCTTCTGTATTTGGAAATACCTTTTTTCAGCACTATTTAGTGTTCTAGATGCAAAAGAAATTGGTTTTTCCTGCCCATCTACATCAATTTGTGACAATATTGCTCCTAACCCATTAGGCGACGCATCAACAGTCAATATAATCTTTGCATTTTCGTTGAAATGAGTTAATACTTGTTCTGAGGCTAAAATTTCCTTTATCTTATTAAATGCCTCGTCCTCATTCTTTGACCAACACCATTTTTTACCCTTCCTTAAGAGGTCGTACAGTGGGGCTTAAAATGCAAGATGCCCTTGGAACAAAACCCCTATAATAATTAACTAAACCTAAAAACGATTGAAGCTCATTTATATTTTTGGGTAGAGGAGCATCTACTATGGCTTTTACCTTATCTGTTGACTTTTTCAACCCGTCCTTATTAATTACATACCCCAGATAACTTATCTCGTCTTTGAAAAATTCGCATTTTTCCCGTTGTAACGTAAGACCTGCTCCCTGCAATCGTTGCAGGACCTGATGCAGCCTGTCCAGGTGCTCCTGGCGATGGCTCCCGGTCACCAGGACGTCGTTGAGCAGGACCAGCACGCCGCCTATGCCCGCGAGCAGTGTTTCCATGGCGCGCTGGAATATAGCCGGCGCGCTAGTCAAACCGAACACGAGGCGAGTGTATGCGAATAGGCCGCGATGGGTATTGATGCACGTGACCTTCAGTAACTCATCATCCAGGCAAAATTGGTTGTACGCCATGGATAAATCTAAATTTGTGAATTCTTGCCCCCCGTACAGTTTAGAAAATAATTCGTTTATTGTGGGTAAGGGGTATTGGGACACGACCAGCTGTTTATTATTGGTTACAGAATAATCAGCGCATATTCGTACAGAACCGTCTCGTTTTAAAACGGGAACGATTGGAGATGCATACTCTGAATTTTCTACCGGTCGGAGTACCCCTAGCTTAACCAAACGGTCTAATTCATTTTCGACTTTTACCCTAAGTGCGAATGCTACCCGTCGCGCCTTACAAAACACTGGTTTTGCATTTTCTTTTAACTCGAGCTTGACTTTGTATTTGTTAAATTGGCCTAATTTTCCCGAAAACAGCTCTGGATAGCGGGTTTCTAAATCGTTTGCTACATCATCCCTTTGAGTGCAATATTGAATTGTACTAAATTGAAGTCCAAACTTAGCGATGAAGTCACGACCCAACAGCGGTGGGCCGCCGCCGCGCAACACTGATGCACGTGACCTTCAGTAACTCATCATCCAGGCAAAATTGGTTGTACGCCATGGATAAATCTAAATTTGTGAATTCTTGCCCCCCGTACAGTTTAGAAAATAATTCGTTTATTGTGGGTAAGGGGTATTGGGACACGACCAGCTGTTTATTATTGGTTACAGAATAATCAGCGCATATTCGTACAGAACCGTCTCGTTTTAAAACGGGAACGATTGGAGATGCATACTCTGAATTTTCTACCGGTCGGAGTACCCCTAGCTTAACCAAACGGTCTAATTCATTTTCGACTTTTACCCTAAGTGCGAATGCTACCCGTCGCGCCTTACAAAACACTGGTTTTGCATTTTCTTTTAACTCGAGCTTGACTTTGTATTTATTAAATTGGCCTAATTTTCCCGAAAACAGCTCTGGATAGCGGGTTTCTAAATCGTTTGCTACATCATCCCTTTGAGTGCAATATTGAATTGTACTAAATTGAAGTCCAAACTTAGCGATGAAGTCACGACCCAACAGCGGTGGGCCGCCGCCGCGCAACACGTACACATCGAGTGTGCGCGTGCGGTTCGACCACTGAACAGGCATCCGCGCGTAGCCGGCGCATTTTAACGTCTTACCCGAATAACTAACCAGTTTTTTATTAGTTGCGATTAAGGGTTTACTTTTAAAATGTAGCATGTAGGTACTCTCGGATATGACTGTCACTGCAGATCCACTATCGATCTCGAACCGTATTTCCTTCCCATTAATACTAACCGTTTCAACTAATGGTTCACCCCCTACTGACCGTCGTCTTGTACGTCTTGTATCTCCTTAGGCCGTGCGAGGTCTTCTGCAAGCTTGTAACTCGCCTCACTGAGTGCGCTGAGGAGAATCGCCCGTCTCTTCTCTCCTGCTGGATCGCTCGTAGTATTAACGTCGTTAGCGATGAACCACTGTGTCAATCGCCCTTTGTAAGTGTTCCACGTTTGATGGCCATGATCAAAATTGGATAAAATACTTAAATTGCACGACATTTTTTTTTCCTTTTTAATGCGAGGGTAGTCGCCGCCACTAGTAAATATGCGAGCACAGGGACAAGTAATACACAAGACGGCTGTCAACGCACTGATTTATTCCTCGTAACAATAAAAACAGCATCACGTACGGTAGTAGGAAACTGGGTTCGTTCCGTTTTAAGAGATAGTGGAATCAACGCCAGTCCTGGCAGCTGCAGGTCAGCCGTTGCATCATTAAGGTGGCTTGAAGATCAACCAATTGATAATATACTATCGAGAGGCAATTGGAAATCGTCAAATACATTTTTTAATCATTATTGTAAAATGATCAATCTACCTAAAAGTAATCATGATTCCTTTTTTAAGACGTTTACTCCAACGTAATTGTACTATAGAAGTAACATGTTGGCTATTCAATTTCACTATAGTTAGCCTTTTTGTTTTTCTTCTTGTTCTTCTTCCTTTCTTTCTTTATCAATAGATCTAAATATTATTTACCTACTATCCTAAATCATCATAGCGTTGTGTTATTAACATTATCACCAGCAGATAACAAACACGTCTTCACATAGCAGTGCTGTATGTTTTCCGGAGGCACATTAATATACCGGTTTTACATAACAATAAAACCGATATTATGTGCCGAGAGGGAAAACATACAGCATTGCAGGAAGGTCTTCCTGGTGAAGACTATGAACTCAGAACATGGCGGCATTCCCGCCCTTGCTAGGTGCGACACTAGCGCCACTTGCGGATTTACGGATTTGTCTATGACTAGTTCACTGTCCAATCAGCGATCTAAGGCTAAGTACACACATGCTTCTTCACATTAGCAATGCTGTATGTTTTCCCTCTCGGCACATAATATCGGTTTTATTGTTATGTAAAACCGGTATATTCTTGGCTTACATATGGAATCATATTATGGGGAAATGGTTCTGATATACACAAGGTTTTCGTCAAACAAAAAAAAATGCATTAGAATTCTAGCAAATATAGATGATAGAACCAGTTGCAGACCTTATTTCATTAAATTCAGAATTTTAACACTTACAGCAATATATATTTTAGAAATTAGTAAGTTTGTTAGGAGAAATAAGCACCTGTTTCCCACTTATTCTAAACCACAGAATTTAAGAAAGCGAGATAAATTAGCACCCCTTAATTCGAAACTAAATATCCACCAAACAGGCCCTCACGGAAACGCCATAAGGATTTATAATAACATCTCAAATCATATTAAGGAAGAGGAAAATTTACAAAAAAAAAAAAAATTTGCTTAAAAAACATTTATTAAATAAGAGCTACTATGACCTCCAAAAATTTTTCGATGATAAATAATTTCATTGTTTCTGATATTTATACAGATTTATGTCATCAAATTTTTATGTATTAAATTAATCAAATCAGCGAATTGGAATGAAATTTATAAAATAATATTATGTATGTTTGGAATTTGTATACTTTTAATGTTGTAATTTTGAATTGTACCTTATTGAATTGTAATGTGAATAGACACAGTTGAAAAATTAAGCTATATTATAAAATGTAAGATCTTTGCTGTGCCCTTACAGGGTGCATGTGCTGTATAAAACGCATTGTAACTGTAGTGTGGTTCGACGTCATCATCTGATAACAATTCTTTTACTTATTATAATTAATATTTTATTATCTCCCAAACACGTGTAATGTAATTTGATACTTTTATAAACACGATAAAACCACGATAAGATATCAATGTATTGGCATTTACAAAATAGTATATAAACCTGTATTTTTCTCAATAAATCGATCAGTATAGAACCGACATCCGTTGCGTTATTTACTTAGCCCTACGCCGATCATCGCATGGCGACCCTGCCAGTCCACTGCTTTCAGGCAGTGTAGACACTGAAGGATATCAGAAAAAAAAATTAAATATTAAAACAAAGCATATGCGACGACATACGCCCGTGCAACATTGGTTATGGGAGGAAAATCGTCAAAAAATCAAGAAAACAAAGAAGAAATCATCATAGCACAAAATGGGGCTGGAAATAGTGCCCAAGCAACACAAGACGAAACTTACAAGCACATCCCGTCGCTAGTTTACATGGTCTTGGTAATATTAATAATCCTGTCGATTATTTTCCTTTACATGGCGTGGAACAAATATAAAAAGTGCCTTACAAAGAAGATCGAGCGTCAAGCAGTAGCAATAATGATGCGGAAACACGAGATGGCATAGCAACCTATGAAGAAAAGAAGAAATAATCAAGAAGCTGAAACACTACTATGAAGAAAATCGGTAAAATATAATTATTAATTATGTAGATATAATAATAGTTAATCAAGTAGGTAGATGTAAGAATTAGTATTTGACAGATTTTTTTTGTATTATGACAAAAATAAGGGACTACCTTACACAGTTAATTAAGTTACAAGAAGATATAAGGAAATTGGGTCTGAAACGTAGGATAGAGGCGTTAGGGTTAAAGAAATTTCTAGAAGTAAAAACTCTATATGTAGAAGTTGAAAAATATATAGGTCAATTTAGTAGTAGACTAGAGAGATCAAGTCTCAGTAGAGGACAGTAAAGTAGTTCAGTCTATTAATTTACAAATAAAAGATACGTATAATAAAATATTGACTTACTACGAAGTGGAAAAAGAGCAAAAAATGGCTCCAAAAGACAACTTTGACCTAAAGACGGCAGTCTCGTTACTGCCAACCATAGATGGCTCAGAGGCCATAACAAACAAATTGATAGATGGGATAGAACTATATTCAGAAATGATTGAGGACTGAGATGCACAACTTCTCATTAAGTTTGTGCTGAAAACCAGACTGACTCAAAGTGCTAAGTTGAGATTATCAAGCACTTATGTTAATGTAGAACAAATGATTAATGACATGAGAAAGCATCTACTAACAAAAAAATCAGATACCGCATTACAAAAGAAATTAATGACGGCAAAGCAACGGAATAGATTAATAGAACAATTTGGTCAAGAACTTGAAGAACTTTTCGTAAACCTTACGATTTCACAGGCCAATGGTAACACCGCCTCTTATGATGTTTTGAAGCCCCTAAACGAAAAATTGGCTATAAACAGATTTGCTCAAGGATTGCGAAGCGAGAAACTAAATACAATTATAGCGGCACGAGCTTATTCGTCGCTAAAAGACGCAATTCAAGGTGCAAAAGACGAAAAGGTGTCAATGATTGCTCCAACAAATCCCGAACAAATATTCTTAGCTCGTGGAAAAGGCTACATTTACCGGAAACCATTTAGAGGCTCATATTACAGAAATGGTAACAGGGGAACGTATCCTAGAAATAAAAATCAACATGAAAGGACGAACGGTTGGCTTGAACCAAGAAGACCCTTCCAGCAACCACGAGGAACTTACACTCGAACCTACAGTCGTGGTAGAAGACAAAATAATAATTATAGCCAACATAAAATTAATGCAGCAGTAAAAAAGCCAGACAACGAAAATGATAACGAATTAAAGTTTTTTCGTGAATGGCAATTACATTCTGACTTATAATAATATGAATTCAGTCCAATTTGACATTAAGGGTAGAACCTATGTTTGGTTGATAGATACGGGTGCATCACTTAGTGCAATTAAGCGTGACATGGCACTATCAACAAAAGAGAGTATTACCCCGAAAGTCACATACATAGATGGTATAGGAGGTAAAGTTTCATCTTACGGTACAATTCGTTTAAACCTAGAAAGCAAGACAGCGAAACAGTCATTTAATCACAAATTTCATGTGTTTGCAAACTTACCATTAGATCACCCGAGCCCCTTACTAAGCCGACGAATTTCGTAAGTGCTTAACTCGCCATGAGCTGACGATAGTCTCATCAATATTGTAGGTATACTGGATATTGTATAGTATACCTACAATATTGATGAGACTATCGTCAGCTCATGGCGAGTTAAGCACTTACCATTAGATGTTGATGGAATAATTGGACAAGATTTTCTAATGAAATATAAATGCGTAATAAATTTTGAAACAGAAAC
Organism: Cnaphalocrocis medinalis; assembly: GCA_014851415.1. Lineage (NCBI taxonomy): Eukaryota > Metazoa > Arthropoda > Insecta > Lepidoptera > Crambidae > Cnaphalocrocis > Cnaphalocrocis medinalis. Next base: position 5,663,955 of record CM026274.1, read on the forward strand.
AATAACTTTAAATTACAATAATCAGTTCTTTAAAATACCATTAAATTTAACAGTAAAATCGAACACAAGTATAAACTCAAATCTAATAAAAATACCAGCACGTTGTGAAACTACAATCAAATTATCAAATAATTACAACGGTGATTGTGTTGTTTATCAAGTGAAATCGGCGAAGGAATATATTTTGTGGCAAACACCATAACACGTTCTGAGAATGGAAAAATTCCTATTAAAATACTAAACACTCGTGACGAAGATGTAATATTAAAAACTCTCACTCCACAAATACGACCTTTGCATGACTACAAGTGTTATTCTTTTAAACAATGTGAAAATAACGCAAATAGGGTAAAACTTTAATTCTCACACTTAAAATTACAAAATTTAAACACAGAAGAAAAAAATACTATAGCTAGCATTTGTGCAAAGTTTGCAGATATTTTTCATTTACCAGGAGATACCTTAAATACAACAAAATTGTACGAACAAAAAATACATTTAAAACCTAATACGTTGCCGGTTTATAATAAACCCTATCGTCTGCCTCAGTCACAAAAAACAGAAATAAATAAACAAATAAAAGAAATGCTTAAAAATGATATTATAGAAGAATCTCAGTCAGAATGGGCAAGTCCATTATTACTAGTTCCTAAAAAGACAGATTCAAGCGGAGAATAGAAATGGAGATTAGTGATAGACTATAGAAAAGTCAACGAAGTCATAGAAAATGACAAGTTCCCGCTACCAAACATAACAGAGATATTAGATTCGTTGACAGGTGCAATGTACTTTAGCACCTTGGACTTAAATCAAAGTTATTACCAAATAAAATTAGACCCTGAGAGCAGAAAATACACTGCATTCATTGCAGATAAACATTATCAAATGAAACGATTACCAATGGGTTTAAAGACAAGTCCAAAACGCGTTTAGTAGAGCAATGACTATAGCTATGTCGGGTCTTAATTACTTAAAATGTATAGTTTATTTAGACGATATTATAGTAATGGGCCGTAATTTAAGCCAACATAATAATAATTTAATAGATATTTTTACGAGTGTAGTGTGTGACGCACCTCACCCATAGGTTAGGTATAAATATAAGGTTTAGTGGTAATTATAGTCAGTTACAACGCATAACATCTTTCATTTAGACGTCCCGTAAACCCCATCACCACATTACGACCCTGCGCCGAGAGCAAAATAATGAAGAAGTTTGATGGTGACCAGATGCTGCAGTCTTCCCCGACATATTTTTCCCCCCTTTTGATGCGATATCTCATCTTAATAATTAATTAATGTGGTTGTCCCCCTCACTCTCCCCCTATATAAAATAGTGAAGTGAAAATAATGCGCCATAAAATTAAGTGTTAATTATTTCGGTGAAAACAAAAAATAATCAATGAAGATAAACTTTATTTAGGAACTTTAAGTGTAGTTTAAGTGCCCTAAAGCCTATATTTTGAGCGGTGAGTTTTAGGTAACATTAATTAATTGGAAAAGCAGTTAAATAGTTTTTTAGATGATTTAGAACATATAAAGGTAGACCTTAGAAAATTAGGACCCGAACGAAGGTCAGAGAGTCTTGGGAAAGATAAAATTAAGAAAAGTAAAGAAATATATGTACTATATAAACAATATTTAGAGACTTATGAATCTAAAAAAATTGTCTACGGAATCAGGAATATTAGTAGGAAACTTTGTGTAAGAAGATAGAGGATACTTATAATAAAATATTAAATTACAGTGGTTCTAGTTCATCAGGAAAAATGGCGAGCTTTGATTTAAAAACGGCAAGTTCATTGATTCCAGTCATGGATGGTAAGGAAGAAACCACCGGAAACATGATACAAGGTATAGAAATGTATGATTCTTGCTTAACTAAACCAGAAGACAAGAAATTGCTGATTTCTTTTGTTATTAAAACACGGTTAACCAAATTAGCACAACTAAAACTAAAATCAAATTATGAAACAACAAAAGATTTAATAACAGATATAAAAAATATTTGCTCACAAAAAAATCTGCAAATTCTCTGTTGATACAATTAAATAATTTATCTCAAAATGATTTACCTATAACAGAGTTTGGAAATAAATTAGAGGACCTTTTTGTGGAATTAACTATCTCTCAGGCAGATTCAAACAATGCAGCCTGTGAAGTATTAAGGCCGATTAATGAAAAATTGGCAATCAAACGGTTTTCAGATGGACTTCGAAACCGGCGGCTGGGAACAATCATCGCTGCTCGTGACTACCAGGAGCTGAAGGATGCCATCCGAGCGGCGGAGGATGAAGATTCATCTCAGCCTGCTGCACAGGTGGTACTGAATATGCGAGGTAAGCCTAGGAGTAGAGGAAGGTGGCAACATCGACCAGGTCGTGGTTATTATACACATCGTGGTAGCTACTATAACAGCTACAATAAATGGAGCAATGACAATTATCGAGGTAATAACAATTTTAATTATCACGGACGAATGAATAGGAGAACGAATGGGCGATCGTAGATTTCAACCTCGAAGGAGTTCATTAAACCGAGTATATTTTGGTGGAAATGAAGTTCGCCAAGAACCAAAATGCGAAACTGATAGTGACGAAAATAATCTCAACCAGTTTTTTCGAGCATAAAATTTTAACAAGTCAAGGCTTAGTTTAAAGTAGGAAACAACGTTTGTTAATTTTTAATCGATACTGGAGCAACTTTATCAGTAATACACAAAAGTAAAGTCCCACAGTATATCACATTACAAAGTGATGATACTGTAATAAAAGGTATAGGCGGTAACATTCATTCCCACGAACAAGCTTGTTTAACATTGTATCATTATTCTTCACAAACAAAGTCATCGAGTTACAATGACTCGAAACAGTTCAACTTTGTGTTTCATGTTCTGAACAAAATGCCATGTCAGGCGGATGGAATTATCGGGTTAGACTTTTTGAGAACCTTCAACGCTGATATAAATGTCGCAGATTCAGACGGATTTGAATCCACGTGCTCGTCGTTGGTGTCCGCCATGTTGATTTTATTTTATCAGTGCGCACGTCCGGCGCAGGCGCTGGCTCAGGAGCAAGTGTCCAAGTCAAACGCACTACTGACAGACTCAACTGACGTTGACATTTCGTACTGAGTGTTGCCACTCAATAATTCAAATATTCCCAAATAACGTGATTCGGTAACAGGTATCCGGTAACAACTACTCAGTAGCAGTCACCCAAATATCGTTCAGAATTAAATTACCCGACACGGCCATTCTGACATCAACGCGCTCTCGCGTTGTTAATAATCTTCAACCTGAAGTGACACACACATCACAATACCATCATCAATCGATATAAAGAGTTAATGACAGCTTTCAGGACTTTAAGTATCTTTTTACAAACAGACCACACATTGCAAAGCGTAAAGCTTTCAGCGCAAAACTCTGTCAATATAGACTCGTATACCGTATCAGCAAGCGTAAAAGCTTTCAGCATTACTGAAAGATCATCGTGAATTTAGATGTCGTAACATGCAAAGCGTAGAAACTTCAGCATAATCCTTACTAAAATTTATGAAACATCATCCAAAGCGTAGCAGCTTTCAGAATTAACGTGGACAAGCGAAAAGCCTTTCAGTCCTTTCTCTTACAAAGCGTAACAGCTTTCAGCAACTAAAGCTGACAAAGCGATAAGCTTTCAATCCATCCTCCTACAAAGTGTGACAGCTTTCACCGACCAAAGTGGACAAAGCGAAAAGATTTCAATCCAGCCTGCCACAAAGCGTAACAGCTTTCATGGACAATAAAACACGCATCACATACAAGCCATGTATTTTTGATTCTTAAATCAACCATAACAAATCTGTAACTTAACACATAGCACTCTTAAATCCGTAACTTATCAATAAAACAGATATTGCTGAAATAGTTTCGAATCAGCCAATCAAACAAACATGAATAAACAAAAATACGTTATCTTGTAACAGATTCTACAGGGCCTAAGCATTCATACAGTTGTGGCAGGCCAGAAGGATATTTACGTAACCGTTCATGACAAACGTATAGGCTACGCCCGCCACATATTAGCTCAACCATGTAACGTTTCATTCTTACAAACTTTCGTTATTTTACATGGACCACTAAATTTTTCAACTCAATTTTTTGATAACGTGAGGATTCTTTTGAACCAAAACTAAATCGCCCATAGCAAAATGGACGTAGAACGGCTTTATTGGAGTCGTAGCGTGTTTTGTCTTTTGACGCGATCTTGTCCATCCTGTCCTTTGCCTCCTGCCTAATATCCAATAAATCAGGGTCGTCCTTGGCTATCAGAGTTCGATGTTAAAAAGTTTAATCTGAGTGGGCTCTTGTTAAAACCAGTCAACAGTTGGAAGGACTCATGCCCGTGCTCTTTGACACTGTGCAGTTCAAAGCAAGTTGCACTTCACCAGAACCGACTTCCACGATTTATTTTCGTGATTTTCGGCAATGGTAAACAGTTTAGTCAGCACAGACATTATCCGCTCCACCTGTCCGTTAGCTCGGCTGATACCACTAGCGATCTCATGAAACTCAATGGACCAATCTCTACATAGATTCTGAAAATCTGTCCCGTAAAGGACGTACCCTGATCGGAAATGATTCGCTTAGGTGTCCCAAATATTGTGAACAAAGTTACGTAGAGCTTCGCAAGCAGAGCGCGACGTTAAATCTTTAACGGGTGTAAGATGGCAAAACTTTGTGAAGGGCGTCAATAATAACGATGACATATTCTTTCGACATCCTACCTACCACCGGTAAGCTTGCCCACTGGTGTCTATGTGAATAGTGTGAAATGGTTCCGCAACCTTGTCTATGGGGTGTAGGGTGGACTGTTTCGTACTGAAGGGTTCTTATTTATTTTGCATGGGAGACAATGGTCCACGTACGCTCTAAATGGATGAGGTCATATTATGAAAACCAAACTTTTCTCTGATCTTAGATAAAGTTCTTGTCTCAACCGAGATGTTTTAATTCGTCATGGAATCGCTGGATAATTTGCCAGCGAAATTTTTGGGAATGATGACTCTGCTTAGAGTCTTGCCATCAACTTGAAAGTTTCTAGTAGAGTAAGTTATCTTTGAGAGAATAAGACGACCTAAGGTTCGAATCAATGATATCATTTTCTGATGGAATCGATAATAGATTAATGTCAAGAGTCTAGCCTTTGTTCGGCTGAAGCCATTCGTCATTTATACGGGAAACATTTACCTGTTGCTACTGATAGGAGTTCGGCTCAGAAAGTCTACGTGAGGATCCTTCGCCTTTCCGATATTCGATCTCGAAATCAACGTTTGCATATACGCCCACCATCTATGCACGCGAGGTAGGAGTTCACGCTTAGGACGCGAACTCTTTTAGGGCGTTGCAGTCCGAGACACCTTGAACTCTCTACCTAGTAAGTAGTGTCGGAAATGTTTTAAGGCTTTTAAACACCGCTAGAGTCTCGAGCTCATAGCTGTGGTATCTGCTCTCTGACTAAAATAGCCAACTAGCTTTCACTGATTATCGTTCCTTTTGGAATAGAATAGCCCCATAACCATCGAACTCGCATCGTATGTAGTTCGACTGTTTATTGGGATCGAAATTGTCAAACCGGCGCGGAGGTCAGATACTAGATCACAGTAGCATGAACTTTCGTATGCTCGCAGTCCAAGTCCTTTGACATCCTTTTTAGTAAGGGGCATAGTAAGGGTGCCATACAGATGAAAAAATTTGGTACAAACTTTCTGAGGTACCCAGCGAGACCAATTAACTGGCGTCATTCCTTAACGCAAGTTGGTAAGGGATCATTAGCTAAAGCTTTTATTTTCTCAAGATTTGGCTTAACGCTATTGTTGCCAACAACGTAGCCCAAATACTCTACTGAGGACTTCAGAAAGGTGCACTTTTTCCAATTTAAAGTAAAACCGACCTCAGATAACGCAGATAGTACCTGCTCCAGATTTTGGAACGCTTCTTCCTTTGTTTTCGCAAATACTAGGACATCGTCCATGTAAACAAGGGCGATTTTGTCTTTTAACCCTTTTAGCGCTGTATCTCTCTGATAGACGGAAGGAGCGTTGCAAAGTCCAAAGGGCATTTTTAAGTATTCCCAAACACCGTCAGGCGTAATAAACGCTGTTTTCTCGATATCACTCTGGGATGCCATCAAAATTTGATGAAACCCAGAGGCCATATCGAGACACGAGAAATAGCAGGCTTGTCCTAGTGCATCTATTTGTTCCGATATTAAAGGCAAAGGGTAACTATCGCGCACAGTATTCGAATTAAGCTCTCTGTAATCAACACAGAGGCGGTCTGACCCATCCTTTTTTTTGAGAACCTTCAACGCTGATATAAATGTCGCAGATTCAGACGGATTTGAATCACGTGCTCGTCGTTGGTGTCCGCCATGTTGATTTTATTTTATCAGTGCGCACGTCCGGCGCAGGCGCTGGCTCAGGAGCAAGTGTCCAAGTCAAACGCACTACTGCCAGACTCAACTGACGTTGACATTTCGTACTGAGTGTTGCCACTCAACTAAATTCAAATATTCCCAAATAACGTGATTCGGTAACAGGTATCCGGTAACAACTACTCAGTAGCAGTCACCCAAATATCGTTCAGAAATTAAATTACCCGACACGGCCATTCTGAACATCAACGCGCTCTCGCGTTGTTAATAATCTTCAACCTGAATGACAACACACATCACAATTACCATCATCAATCGATATAAAGAGTTAATGACAGCTTTCAGGACTTTAAGTATCTTTTTACAAACAAGCCACACATTGCAAAGCGTAAAGCTTTCAGCGCAAAACTCTGTCAATATAGACTCGTATACCGTATCAGCAAAGCGTAAAAGCTTTCAGCATTACTGAAAGATCATCGTGAATTTAGATGTCGTACATGCAAAGCGTAGAAACTTTCAGCATAATCCTTACTAAAATTTATGAAACATCATCCAAAGCGTAGCAGCTTTCAGAATTAACGTGGACAAAGCGAAAAGCCTTTCAGTCCTTTCTCTTACAAAGCGTAACAGCTTTCAGCAACTAAAGCGGACAAAGCGATAAGCTTTCAATCCATCCTCCTACAAAGTGTGACAGCTTTCACCGACCAAAGTGGACAAAGCGAAAAGATTTCAATCCAGCCTGCCACAAAGCGTAACAGCTTTCAGTGGACAATAAAAACACGCATCACATACAAGCCATGTATTTTTGATTCTTAAATCAACCATAACAAATCTGTAACTTAACACATAGCACTCTTAAATCCGTAACTTATCAATAAAAACAGATATTGCTGAAATAGTTTCGAATCAGCAATCAAACAAACAATGAAATAAACAAAAATACGTTATCTTGTAACAGATTCTACAGGGCCTAAGCATTCAGACAGTTGTGGCAGGCCAGAAGGATATTTACGTAACCGTTCATGACAAACGTATAGGCTACGCCCGCCACATATTAGCTCAACCATGTAACGTTCATTCTTACAAACTTTCGTTATTTTACATGGACCACTAAATTTTTCACTCAATTTTTTGATAACGTGAGGATTCTTTTGAACCAAAACTAAATCGCCCATAGCAAATGGACGTATAACGGCTTTATTGGAGTCGTAGCGTGTTTTGTCTTTTGACGCGATCTTGTCCATCCTGTCCTTTGCCTCCTGCCTAATATCCAATAAATCAGGGTCGTCTTGGCTATCAGAGTTCGATGTTAAAAAGTTTAATCTGAGTGGGCTCTTGTTAAAACCAGTCAACAGTTGGAAAGGACTCATGCCCGTGCTCTTTGACACTGTGCAGTTCAAAGCAAGTTGCACTTCACCAAGAACCGACTTCCACGATTTATTTTCGTGATTTTCGGCAATGGTAAAACAGTTAGTCAGCACAGACATTATCCGCTCCACCTGTCCGTTAGCTCGGCTGATACCACTAGCGATCTCATGAAACTCAATGGACCAATCTCTACATAGATTCTGAAATCTTGTCCGTAAAGGACGTACCCTGATCGGAAATGATTCGCTTAGGTGTCCCAAATATGTGAACAAAGTTACGTAGAGCTTCGCAAGCAGAGCGCGACGTTAAATCTTTAACGGGTGTAAGATGGCAAAACTTTGTGAAGGCGTCAATAATAACGATGACATATTCTTTCGACATCCTACCACCGGTAAGCTTGCCACTGGTGTCTATGTGAATAGTGTGAAATGGTTCCGCAACCTTGTCTATGGGGTGTAGGGTGGACTGTTTCTTACCTGAAGGGTTCTTATTTATTTTGCATGGGAGACAATGGTCCACGTACGCTCTAATGGATGAGGTCATATTAGGAAACCAAAACTTTTCTCTGATCTTAGATAAAGTTTTGTCTCAACCGAGATGTTTTAATTCGTCATGGAATCGCTGGATAATTTGCCAGCGGAAATTTTTGGGAATGATGACTCTGCTTAGAGTCTTGCCATCAACTTGAAAGTTTCTATAGAGTAAGTTATCTTTGAGAGAATAAGACGACCTAAGGTTCGAATCAATGATATCATTTTCTATGGAATCGATAATAAGATTAATGTCAGAGTCTAGCCTTTGTTCGGCCTGAAGCCATTCGTCATTTATACGGGAAACATTTACCTGTTTGCTACTGATAGGATTTCGGCTCAGAAAGTCTACGTGAGGAATCCTTTCGCCTTTCCGATATTCGATCTCGAAATCAAACGTTTGCATATACGCCCACCATCTATGCACGCGAGGTAGGAGTTCACGCTTATGACGCGACGCTTTTAGGGCGTTGCAGTCCGAGACAACCTTGAACTCTCTACCTAGTAAGTAGTGTCGGAAATGTTTTAAGGCTTTAAACACCGCTAGAGTCTCGAGCTCATAGCTGTGGTATCTGCTCTCTGACTAAAATAGCCAACTACTTTCAACTGATTATCGTCCTTTTGGAATAGAATAGCCCCATAACCAATCGAACTCGCATCGGTATGTAGTTCGACTGGTTTATTGGGATCGAAAATTGTCAAAACCGGCGCGGAGGTCAGATACTAGATCACAGTAGCATGAACTTTCGTATGCTCGGCAGTCCAAGTCCATTTGACATCCTTTTTAGTAAGGGCATATAAGGGTGCCATAACAGATGAAAAATTTGGTACAAACTTTCTGAAGTACCCAGCGAGACCATTAAACTGGCGTCATTCCTTAACGCAAGTTGGTAAGGGAGCATTAGCTAAAGCTTTTATTTTCTCAAGATTTGGCTTAACGCTATTGTTGCCAACAACGTAGCCCAAATACTCTACTGAGGACTTCAGAAAGGTGCACTTTTTCCAATTTAAAGTAAAACCGACCTCAGATAACGCAGATAGTACCTGCTCCAGATTTTGGAACGCTTCTTCCTTTGTTTTCGCAAATACTAGGACATCGTCCATGTAAACAAGGGCGATTTTGTCTTTTAACCCTTTTAGCGCTGTATCTCTCTGATAGACGGAAGGAGCGTTGCAAAGTCCAAAGGGCATTTTTAAGTATTCCCAAACACCGTCAGGCGTAATAAACGCTGTTTTCTCGATATCACTCTGGGATGCCATCAAAATTTGATGAAACCCAGAGGCCATATCGAGACACGAGAAATAGCAGGCTTGTCCTAGTGCATCTATTTGTTCCGATATTAAAGGCAAAGGGTAACTATCGCGCACAGTATTCGAATTAAGCTCTCTGTAATCAACACAGAGGCGGTCTGACCCATCCTTTTTTTTGACAAGCAAAGCTGGACTTGAAAATGGCGACGAACTCTCGCGAATTATACCCTTGCTTTCTAAATCCGCAATAATTTCTCGCATTATAGTACGCTCAGAAGGAGCCAGTCTATACGGAGACCGTTGCACGATTTTATCGGGGTTCTTGAGCTTAATTTGCATCGTTCCGGTACTGACAGTCGATTTAGAGTTTCCATTCGCAAAATTATTTTTATGTTTTTCTAATACAGACTTTAATCTATCAATATCACACTGATCGACAAGATCTGTGTTGATTTTATCAAACTCCGCGAGTTCCTTTTGAGTTTTACAAATATTCACACTTATCTTGGCACCATTACTATCGAGGGTAAAAACTAATCCAGGGATTTTAAAAACATCCCTACCCAGAATCACATCATATAGCAAAAGATTCGAGTCCGCAATAACAAAGGAGACTTCAGTGTGAAGACCGTCAAATTCAACATAACTGTTCATTTTACTAAGTGAATAGGATGGTACAGGGCCAATACCATTGAGACGCGTAAAGGAGAATTCCTTTTTATCAGGTAAAGTATCAGTAATCTCTTTCTTTATAAGGGAGCATTCTGAACCACTATCAATTAGAGCTTGTAAGTTATAGCCACCTAGATGCAGCGTAATCAAGGAATCATTGGAAGGGGAACACACATTAACCGATTTTGTCTGTAATTTAGGGTCCTTGAACTCCTTTGATTTTTCATCGCGTTGTTTTGTAAAACAAGTGGATTCAGAATGCCCAGGTTTATGACAGTAAGCATACACATTAGGTTTGTCAACTGTTTTATCGACTGACATTTGAGGACGAACGTTACTCTCAACTTTGTTGTTATTTCGCAGTAATAAGCAATGGCGCTTCAAATGGCCTATTTTATGACAATAGTGCCAACGCCGATCACTAGGTTTTTCATTAGGTTTAGGTCTCTTGGGATGTAAAGGTTCGGATTCTCTCCGGGTTGTATCAAAAGAACGCTTTCTAATACTAGAATACGTACTCAAATGTCTGTCAAGAGCAACAAAATCTGATGGGGTATTTTTAAGTAAATCAGAACGTACCTGCAGGTCAGTAATGCCCGAGATTACCACCTCAATTTTGTTTGATTCTCCCCATCCGGTCTCGAGTCGATCAATCAGCGCCAGCTTGTTGGTAGAATACTCGACGTAGGTACTTGCCTGGTCGCTTTTGTACTCCACCATATCGCGAAAAAGATCATGGAACCTCTTCGTAGACGCAAACTGACGAGTAAGCCGCTCCTTCAGCTCTTCCCAAGTCCTGCACAGGGGATACGAACGAGTCGCCCACTTTTTCGCACGTCCTTGTAAATGCGTAAACACAGCATTCCGGGCTTCATAATCTGTCCACGAGTTGTTTCTTTTATGATGCTCGATCTCTTCAAACCACTGGGCTGCAGTAAACTGACAGTCGTCCGGGTCAAACGGCGGTAGATAGACCTCGCTAGCTTTCAATTTTCTGTGCTGAACCGCGCTCGGAGTGCGTTGTTGGTTAGCATTCTGAAAGCCAGCCATCATATTTTCGAAAAATGTCGCCCATGAACCGGGTGCAGGTGCGACATTTGTTGACGAAGATCCTCCCGCCATATTTTCTTGGGTTTCATATTCCGGCGTGAAATATTCTTTATTTTGGGTAGCAGGCATCGCGGTGAACTCGCAGGGTGCTTGTGGAAGCAATCCCACCGCTGCTGTCGCAGATTCAGACGGATTTGAATCCACGTGCTCGTCGTTGGTGTCCGCCATGTTGATTTTATTTTATCAGTGCGCACGTCCGGCGCAGGCGCTGGCTCAGGAGCAAGTGTCCAAGTCAAACGCACTACTGACAGACTCAACTGGCGTTGACATTTCGTACTGAGTGTTGCCACTCAAATAAATTCAAATATTCCCAAATAACGTGATTCGGTAACAGGTATCCGGTAACAACTACTCAGTAGCAGTCACCCAAATATCGTTCAGAAATTAAATTACCCGACATAAATTTGTTGCATAACGAATTGACGTTACAAAATAACAGTAAGCAGGTAAAAATTAATTTATCAAAAAGCTATTTACACATTCCAAGTAGATGTGAATCTATTCATTTTATTGAAGTTAATCCAGAATTAAAAAATGAATGTGTAGTGATTCAAAAACAGTTAGCAGAGAATGATTTTTTACCAGGAAGTATAGTCCGACCTATAAATGGAAAGATTCCAATTAAAATATTAAATACTAGTGAATCAAGTATAAAATTACCATCATTTAAACCAGACTTAGAAAATCTCGATGATTATGTATTATGCCAGTATAGTCAAACCAAATCGAATGTAGACAGAGTCAAAAAACTTTTATCAATTTAGCTTCATTATTTACACTCAGATGAACAAAAAACTATTGAACAAATATGTGCTAAATACGCTAATGTATTTCATCTTGATGGATGGTCAAGACGAGGCCGCGGCCGGCCACAGCGTCGCAGCGCCACCCACCAGCAGCGCACCATCGCCGAACAACTGCGAGCCGAGCGACGGCCGAGCGACAGCCGACCGACGGCGTACGACTGACGGCGAGCGCCGCCGATGCTACACGATTTCGCCTTCTGCTCCCGCGCACGTAGCATCTCATATTACGTAATTACTGTCGGGCGCGATCTTGTACGTAGCTTTGATTCCGATCAAATACAGCAGTTACAGTCCACTAAATTTACTTATTCCATAAAAGAACAGATATCCCCTTTCTCCCACCATCTATACAGGAAGGGGCACTGGCCCCATCATATGGTCCTTGATCCGTCAAGAAAACGATCGGAACTAGAAGTTTCGGGCGAGTCGTCCGCGGTCAGCCAGAGGTCATCACCACCTTTCGTCAGATTTCGACACGCCTCTGAGGCATTTTCTCCGAGTGAACAACGCGAGGACTGCGGAATCCATCCATCTTTGCTGACACTCACGGAGGAAACGGAGCGTCGATCAAAAATTGGTGATCGTTACCACTGCAGCTGCAACCATCCGACAGTAGCGAAGGAACAATCAGCAGTCCACTCATCCATCATCAAGGAAGTGATAATCATCAAGAGGATACTGCACAAAGACCGTGAGATTGTTCCAATTATTCCTTCATTACCTAACATTTTCATTTCCATATTTCTATTCTTGCATCACATATGTTCACATTCCGTTCTTATCAGTAGCCGCTTCTGTCCCATAAAACTTGGTATTACGCATAACCATTGATCGTTTTGTTTTGCATTTAGCGCTTTGTTAACCTAATCGTCGCAGTAGCAGATAGACTAGTATTGAAGCAGTATCCAAATATTAATGCTTTTTGTTTACAAATAATTAATAACTTAATGTAGTTTAGTAAAACATCATAGAATTGCACTTCGTAAAAGCACATAGTTTAACGCCATTTTAGATTCCTGCAGTATTCGCATAGTAGTTTAGCAGTTTTTTAACCGTAAGTAACGTAAACAAGTGCTTGCGATATTTTAATCGACTTCGAAAAGGAGGAGGTTGATTTATTAAAAACAACTTTTTATATAAAATATTATTTACTATTTACAACACTTATTTACGTTAGAAATTAAAGTAATATAAAAATACACAATGGGTAAAGAAACAGAGGGGGAAATAAAAATAGAAAATGAAATTAAAACTTTAAGAAAAAAAAGGGGAATATATAAAGCAAAATTAACATCATTTGACAACTATTTACATAACTTAAAAGAAAATAATGAAGATTTACGCGACGTAGCGCGTTAAATCGAACTAAAATTACGCCTTCAAAAAATCGAGAACTTATGCAATGGTTTTGATGCGTTACAGGATGACATGGACAGTTTGTTGGATGAGCCCGAGCTCGACGTCAGGGACACGTTCGAGAAGCAGTACTTCTCAGTGGTTTCTTCGGCTCGAGCGCTTCTTGAGGTTCAACAAGACTCATCTGAGGTATCTGAGGTGGGCTCCCGTAATGCACAGCAATTTGTAAGACTGCCTAAAATCGATCTACCACATTTCAACGGCTGTTATCAACACTGGCTCGAATTTAGAGACACTTTCATCTCGCTTATACACACAAATGATAGCATAGATCCTATCAACAAATTTCATTATTTGCGTGCTTCGCTTCAAGGCTCTGCCGCTTTAGTTATCAAAAGCTTGGACTTTAAGGCTGAAAATTACGCCGCTGCATGGGATTTGCTGTGTGAGAGATTCGACAACCGTCGTTTGCTGGTTAACAACCACGTTCAAGCGCTTTTCAATGTAGATAGCATTCAAAAGGAATCGAGCAAAGCGTTGCGTTATATCGTGGATGTTACAAATAAAAATCTCAGAGCACTTGCTACCCTTGGTCAACCAACTGAGCACTGGGACACCTTGGTGATTTACATGATGTCCACAAAGCTTGACAGCGTTACCAGTCGTGAGTGGGAAGAACGTAGGAACTCTATGGATGATCCCCCCACCTTAGATTTTTTTGTTAAGTTTCTCACAAATAGGGCTGATCTACTAGAGACTATTGAGGAGTCGAAGCAGGGACTTAGGTCTAGAACAGAACACAGTTCATCATCTATCCCTCGGCAACGGAGCTTCATAGTCTTTTTTTTTTTTTTTTTTTTGTTCACGCAGAGTGAATGCCGCCTTATGCACACCCGGCCGCTGGGAGACGACCAGGTAGTGTGGGGCTCTCCCCTGGATTGGGCCTCTGCTAATCAGAGGCCGTTCAAGGGCATACCCACTAAACACTCTGCGACTTTTCCCGGCAAATCCAGGCTCGGGGTGGGAAAGCGGGAAATAGGACGAACCTCATCACCGCAGACCCACCCATGGACAGCAAGGCACGCCAGTACGGCCTCTTTCCGACTCCCGGGGCTTAACGCCCCCAGAGCAGCTCCCACTGCCCTCCGATAAAGCCCCAACCGGGCGGCGCCCGCATCGCTGGATTGCGATACGGGCGTCGCGGGCATGGACTCCTGCAGAACTCTCCACAAACCCACACCCTGCTGGCTGCAGGGCAAGGTGGAGGAGAGTGCCTGCAGGCTTCCAAAAAACTGCCCCACCAGACAGCCCCACGGCGGCTACGCTGGATTGCGCAGTCGGTCGCTGGGCGGAGA